>SNQJ01S0018120.1:108941-150191 GCA_010110895.2 Picea sitchensis | reverse complement strand
CCTCTCAGTTGACTTATCTTGTTCAACAATTACTCCCTTTGTAAGCGATATCTATTTTTGGAATCTTGGAGAAGATGATCCGTTTTTGGGTTTTAGATGTAATTTATCTATATATACTATTAAAAAGATAAATGAATGGTTCGACTGGCCAGAGAAGGGCCTGCCCTTGCAGCAGGAAAACTTTGTGATTTCTGATAGATTTTAATATAAGTAGAGAAGGTTTTCCTAGATAGCTGAGATTCATCATGGTGTTGATGTTCAATATGTTTTCTTGTATTTCATATTCATGAATGTGTTTTTCTGCTAGCTATAATCTTTAAGAAAACGAAATAATTCACTTTGATGGTGATCTTTCTCATATTGATTATATTTTTTATGTGTTTATTGGTTTCTGGTTCATAATTCACCCATTATCGGTGCTCTTTTTTCAGTAGCCAACCTTTATGTTATTTCTTCTAAAGCTATGCCAAGAGATTCGTCCTTTGTTAGATGCCTCTTGTCATGGTGATATTTCCTCTTTTTCCACTACCATCCCATATTACTTATTTGGATGAAAATCATACCTATTTTTCCTCTGTTCCCTCTGGAAAACATAGCTTATAAATCTTCATACGATTTCAGGAATCAACCCCATTTCCCATTGGACCTGCCCTCTAGTTTTGTCCTACCAATTTTAAAATTTATACTATCGCAGAATCTTACCTCTGTGTGTGCATTGCCAAATATTTTGAGTATTTTCAATAGTTATATGCCTGAGAGAGACCTCTCTAGTTGGAAGGGTCAGAATCCAACCTAAAGTTGGTTGAAACAGTTACCTATGTCGTTTGTCTATCAGTCGGACAAAATTTACAGAGTGCTAACATTCTGCTACTGTTGTCGGGGAACGAAGGTGAAATATTCCCTAGGAGAAATGAAAAAGTTTAGATATGTGTACTAATGGTGAAACATATTCAGACACCAAAAGTTTGTACAACATTCACCTGGTGGTTCCATTTTCAAGAATCTAGAATTCAAAATTTTCATGGCAACTCCACTGTCCAAATACTCAGTAGCCTGAAGATTTTATTAGAGAATTCAATGAAGCTTCAAATGAAATTCAGAGAATCCATTGGAATATGAGATCCATTAACATAGGTATGAAAGGACATCATGGGAGAAAAAAAGTACATAAAGTTGAGTGTTTTCCAAGACATAGTATTTTTTGTTATTAATTACCTTTGGTCCTTTCCTGAACATGTTAAAAAAAAAATTCTTTACCTGCTGCGTGCAAATGATGATCATGATAATCCTGAAATGGTATATCATTCTCTTAAAGTTATACATATATCTCCTCAGTTTATCAGTGATTTTGATCAAAATATCCCATATGAGCCATGTGATAACCATAACCAAGTTGATGCGCCTCATGAAACCAAGGCTAATATTTCACCTCCTATGCTTGATCCAACACCCTCCAATACTCAACGTAGATATAGACCCTTAAAATTACCTCACATCCTTCATGATTTTCCTCTAAAGCATTATAAGTACCTACCTGTGTTTGATGGAGAACCTGGTGCCATCAAAGCTGAAAAACACATCCAAGAGTTTGAGCATTTTATATATTTTGTTGAGATTGATCATGATGATGTTTGTATGAGGGCCTTATCTCAATACTTGAAAGGGGATACCAAAGAATGGTTTAAACATTTGCAACCAGAGACAATTAGCTCATGGGAATAATTGAAGAATGTTTTTTCAAAGTTTTGGGGAAAGAAGAAATCTTTGGATCTACAACTTACAAAATTTTATGTCTCGAAAAGGCAGAGAAATGAAACTATTTCCACATTCAGTAGAAGATTTTCCAGTATTGATCACAATCTGCCCAAAGAATTTCAACCCACTGAAGATGTTTCCATGCTCCATTATGCAACTACTCTTCATCCAGATTTGTCTTTCCTCCCGATGGAAAGAATACCTAAGTCCTTACAACAAATGTTTAATGATGCTCAGGAGATTCAACACAAAATCCAAGCATGTGAACAGATTTGAAATGAGGGGTTGGATTCTCAATAACATGAAAGTGAATATGAACAGAAAACAGTTGATGGAATCTTGATCATAGAGTTGATAATATCACAGGTCCTCTTGAAGTTTTAAATGTTAATGATTTTGCAAAGGATTATATTCTACTCATTGAGAAAGGAGGTACTAAGTTCATTTTTTATTCACCCCATGCTAAGCATGGTGCTGATTGTTTTATATATTCATTTGTAGACAATCAAGAAGATCAGTTTGCAAATCAATTTGTTGAAGAGCAGATTGATGTTCCAAGTTTGTTCTTGTTACATGACATTGCAGACGTTGTTGATTTTCCTATATATGATGAATATAATTATGATTGTGATGTTGACTTCTTGGAACAACCAGTTGCATGTTCTCTATCATAAAATGTTCCTTTTCAGCAGTATGTTGAGGGAAATCAACTTTCTTATCACAGTTACAAAGAATAAATTTTTTAACCAACTGAAGGAATTTATCTACCTTTGTTCTTTTCTTCATTTAAACTGTTGAAAATAAATTCTAAGATCATCACTGAAGCAAAGGGAGGTGTGATGATGCCAAACCATGATGATTCACTGGAAAAAATTGACAAGGAATTGCAACCATTGGTCAAAAATAAAGCTGAAGATGGGTGTGTTCAGCAATCCAAAGAAAGTGGAAAATGTGCATATGATAGTAGTAAAGAGAATGAAGAATATTTTGAATTAGGTAGAAGAACCTTGCCATTGTTATTTTCTTCTTTCACATTGTTGAAGAAAAATGTTAATAATGTTTCAGATTAGAAACCCTCTAGGCATGATGTTAAATCTGAAGAAAGCAGTGGACTTGAAAATGAAAACTATCTTCCATTATTTTTTTTCTTCCTTTGAATGGTTAAAAGAAAATCATGAGCAAATAGAGAAAGTCGATCAAAGAATTGTTGTCAAAATTCATTCTCCTTCTCCTAAACTTGATGAAGATATTCAACAAGATCCCCAAGAAAACAAAGTGTTTTGAAGTTGTCTTTCTTCCCCTATGAATGATCTGGTTGTCAGAATTCCAATGGGTGTAGACATGGATGAGGGTGCTGAAAATGCTTCTATGGAGATTTCAACCAGTGAGAAAAAAATGACATAGAATTTCAGGGAAGCAACAAAATGGTGTATGTCACGATTCAATCAGAAATACTGAAAGATCATAAATAATAAATTGTTTTATCTAATATCTGTGAAGATTATGGTTCTGAAAATGTTCTCAGATATGAAGAAGTAGAGAAAGAACAACAAATACTTGTGAAGGGGGATTGTCCTTCTGTCTTGGTTCATAAAAAATAAATATTTTTTTATATGTTTCATGACCCCGTGGCATGTTATATGGAGAGTTTTAACAATCAAAATTTACAGCTTATGGTGGGTTGTAAGCTTAGGGAAGAAGATGATGGTCAATCAATGTCAACATTAAAAATGGATTGCTTGCAACCATGGGATTTATTCTAGTCAACACTATCTTGTAGTTTGGAAGATGGTCATTCCCAGTAGTCTCAGTTGATTCTTCAAATTCTTGGTAAAAATCAACTAGTTAAACCTCATGAAAACAATAATGCGGTGGAAGGAGCGCAACATGATTATTATTTTATGCATGTTTTAGAAGATCCATTTGCATCTTTGTTAGAAGAAGAAAACAATCCCAATGTTTTTAATCTTTTGAAATTTGAATTCATAGATAGATTCTTAAATGAATTATCAGTAAACAGGTTTTGGACCAAGCATGTGCAAAGAAACCAGACAGTGGATAAAGTTATTGCATGGTTACATTGGCATTATGATTTCATTTGATTGGAATATCATTTCAACAGTTAGGGTAGGTAGGTGCGAATAAGCTTCATGATCAAGAATTTTCAATTTTAGGTCTCTAAATAAAGTGTTCAGTTAGATGTTAGCAGTATATCCAGTGTTCAATCTCCAAGTAAGAGTATTGTGCAGACTTCAGTTTTCAATGGAAATTGGTGACAGGTCAGAACATGGTACACGCCCGTTTTGGAGAAGCTTAATAGATAAGGCACAAGGTATACACGTTATTTGATACCTCGCAGGGAGGATAGCATCCCCAGTTGGAGCCCATGTTATCACTATAACAATATTTATATGGTATCCAAGTTTCAGGACTTAGTGAGAGGCTAAATCGGTGTAGAGACGTGTTAAAATGGAGGATGGAGCCATATCTAGCGGAAGGAGGCTAATTCTAGAGAAAGTGCAGAGTTGATGGGACCCGACGGTCCACATATTGCAAGTGCCGCAGATAAGTGGTCATGGATCATTTCGAGCGGAGAACTAGCACAGAGGTTAAAATGTTTGAGCGGGCCTGAAATTCCAACCATGGTTTCCCATAAAGATATGTGGCATCCTCAAACGCATTTGGGGGGGAAAAGCGGGTGAAATCAAAACCCCTCCATACCACCCCGAAATCACATGTCAAGTGTCATTAAATGTGTCAAATCCAAGGGTCACATGTGGAAAGGAAACTTGAAGTCCAGTCTAATCATCTCGAGACACTTGTTTAGCTACCATTCATCCGCACAATGCCAAGTAAGCACCGCCAAAATAATTGATTTACGACTCATCATTAGAAATTGATGGTCAAATATGAGAGGTTGTTATCCCTATAAGGAATTTCCTTAGTAGCCCATGATTAATACTCGATGGCGTCTGTTACTCAAAAAGCATGAGAAATTACTCTATTTTGTGTAATTAACAGTTTATTCCAGAATGGAATACCTACAAATCAAATCACTTGTTTGATTCATGTGTAGTTGAGGGAAATAGGCTCGTGTTCCCTGGAAAACAAAAAGGAGCTGAGGAGAAATATCCAACGGTTTTTAGCAAACCAAGAAATTCAAACAATATGACAGAACCATCAAGTAAGAAGAGAAAAGGGCATGTTGTGCAACTCCTAGCAACAAAATCTCGCGCAAAATCTGCAGACGAACTAGGATCAGGTGAAGAGATCAGGTTGAATCCTATTATGAAAGATTTGATCATTAATGGATATGCAGATGGACACTACATGCAAGCTGGCAAGAGTAAAATGAAAAAGAGATGGAAGGAAGAAGTTAAAGCTGGAGCAGTTAAAGGTATTGAATAAGACCAGCCTAGTTGGATTGACATGTTAAAGGAAAAGATTGAAAAGTTAAAATAAAAAGTTCATGAAGGCTAAATCGATTTCACTTTAGGGAATCTTCTGATTTTGTAGATAGGTGGCACTCAGGGTAAAGATATCAAATATTTCAGTCTTCTATTTGTAACGTTCCCTAGAAAGTAGGAGTTCAGTTTTGGCATGGTACTCCTTCTATAACCGATATCTATTTTTGGAATCTTGGAGAAGATGATCCATTTTTGGGTTTCATATGTAATTTATCTATATATACTATTAAAAAGATAAATGAATGGTTTGACTAGCTGGAGAAGGGCCTACCTTTGTAGCAGGAAAACTTTGTGATTTCTGATGGATTTTAATATAAGCAGAGAAGGTTTTCCTAGATAGTTGAGATTCATCATGGTGTTGATGTTCAATATGTTTTCTTGTATTTCATATTCATGAATGTGTTTTTCTGCTAGTGATGATCTTTAAGAAAAGGAAATAATTCACTTTGTTGTTTCTTTTTCTCATATTCATTATACTTGTTATGTTTTTATTGGTTTCTGGTTCAAAATTTACCCATTATCAGTGCTTTGTTTTCAGTAGCCAACCTTTATGTTCTTTCTTCTAAAGCTATGCCAAAAGATTTTTCCTCTGTTAAATTCCTCTTGTTATGGTGATCTTTCCTCTTTTTCCACTGCCATCCCATATTACTTATTTGGCTGAACATCACACCTATGTTTCATTTCTTCCCTCTGGAATACATAGCTTATAAATCTTCATATGATTTCAGGAATCAACCCCATTTCCCAATGGCCCTGCCCTCTAGTTTTGTCCTACCACTTTTAAAATTTATCCTATTGCAGAATCTGACCTTTGTCTGTGCATTGCCAAATATTTTGAGTATTTTCAATAGCTATATGCCTAAGAGAGACCTATCTGGTTGGAAGGGTCAGAATCCAACCTAAAGTTGGTTGAAACAGTTACCTCTTTCGTTTGTCTATCATCCAAACAAAAATATTAGAGTGCTAATAGGTTGGATCATTTTTTATTCCTTCATTTGAATGATATGATTCAATTTCAATTAATGGTTGTTTTTGTTTCCCCTTTATAGTTTTCCTTCTTGGCATATCCCTTAAGGTTTTGATTGCCAATGTCAAACAATTGGTCTAGATTGATGGACAATTGGATTATTGGTTTTCATTGATGTAAACCCTTGGAGAGTAATATTGTAGATTGATTTCAACCCTTAGAGTTTGATGTCAACCCTTGGATGAGTCTTCTAGTGAAGTCCAGTAGAATAAAGGTATGGGTAAGGGACTCAAGTTTTTTTTTAGGTATAAAGGAATAAAGATCAATGAATATGCAGGTAAGACTATTCTAGATGGATAGTACATGTCATGAAATTTCCGATGATATGTGGAATGTCACATAACTCCTCATGGTTAGAGATTTATATCCTTGTGAAGTTAGAGAACCCTCATGAATTATCTAGAAGCCCCTAGAAGGTCAAATAAGTCAAATTATTCTAGAAACCCCTAGAAGAAGTTGACTAGTCAAAGTAGGTGAAACTAGGAGTTAATCATGGGTTAAGTTGTTGTAATAAGAAAATAATTAAAAATAAATTAGTTGCAACTAGAAGTGGAGAGTTTACTATTTTTGGATAAAGTGGTTATAAGTGGACAAGTGGTTAGAACTGGGTTAGCACTAAAAGAAGGAAGCTGGGTTAAGCTGGTTAGAAGGTAACCCCTAGAGGAATCTACTTGGAGAGTATAAATAAGAGAGAAAGGATCTCTTATTAGCACCTAATTGAGAACATTGAATATCTATTATTTTCTAAAGTTTATTGCAGGTACTTATTGATCCTTTTGATGTTATGCAAGTCTAAGGTAGCAAGAAGGGTTGACAGAGAAAGTTTTGGAGTTGCATAAATACTGAGAAAAACCCTAGTTTTTTAGGTGTATGTGGGTTGCAGTGGAAGAGGTCACGTATGTACACAGGAAGGAAGTATAAAAGGGCATGTACGGTTGGAAAATATATGAAAGTTTGAGTTGTTGAGAGTGCTAGGTTCTTAGAGTTTGAAATCAAGTTCCCAGGAAATTCTTCAGTGATTAGGTACATCAGATCTAGCTATAGATTCAAAAGGTATGTCATATTATTATGTGTAGTTGGATATTGTTGTCTACATGAGATATGGTTATGGAAGTTTGAGGTTTTACCCTAGAGAGGTTGTTGGTTGTATGCCACTTATTGTATGAGCTAGATCTGCAGAAATACATCACTGATATGTTTGGTATTCATTATTGTTACATCTTGTTGGGGTGAGTGTTGATGCATATCTCATGTTTCTTGGTACATGGTCGAGGGTTTTTGGTTGTGATGTGTTGGTGAAGTTTTTGGTGTGGTTTGAGGCTGCATATTAGTGATGATTTGATTTTTTGTCCATGTGAGGGTTATTAGACTTGATCATGATTGTATACACATGTATGCAACATGACTAGAGAGACATAGATGCACTTGGTTAAGGGATATGTATGATGATGTATGTATAAGGCACAACTATAGTTTGGACACAGTGACAGGTTACAGGTTGATGTGACAGAGGAAGCAAAGAGTCTGAGGTTAAGAAAGGTGAAAACCCTATATTTCTGAAGGTGTACACATGATACATTATATAAAGGTTTCTTACATATGCAAGTTGCATTATAGATAGGTAACGTACGTACAGGATCTACAACATAGACAGGTCACGTATCTATGGTATTTTTTGGTACAAGTGGACTTCTGGTACATGATTGGTTACATGATTTTGGTATAGGTTGGTTATAGGTTGTTGGCACAGATTGGTATATGTTTACAATAGTATATTTCACAGTAGCAGTATGGAAGTGGTTTTATCATTTTTGTCATTTATATTTCAAGGAGGTTGGATAGGGAAACAAAAGGGGGTTATAGCCTCCTTTTGGTTGGTGCCAGAGAATCAGGGAGTTGGATCTTCCTTCAAGTTGAATCTTGAGGAATAGGTGGTTGTATCTGGAGAACCCAAGGGGTTGTAGCCTCCTTCTGGTTGGAGCCAGAGAATTAGGGATTTGGTGCTTCCTTTAGGTTGGAGCCTGAGAAACTAGGGGGTTGGAGCTGGAGAATTGGAAGTTGGTGCTTCCTTGAATGTAATTTTTGACATATAAGAAAATCATTTTGTGGTTTTCTCCCACATTGGGTTTCCACGTAGATATTGGTGTATTGTGCATTGTGTGGATGCGTTTGTTATTGTTTATTATGCACGGATGAATGTTAATGTTTATATTGATGATGAAAAGATGAACATGGTTGAATAAGTAAAAATAATAAACATTGTGGTTTAAAGGATTAATAAGTGGTATAATTGATCATTACTGATTCACACCCCCCCCCCCTCTCGGGAATCCAACAATTGGTATCAGAGAAAGGTTCCTTTAGGAAACATTTTAACCACTGGAAGTTATATCATGGATAGATATAGTATGTATAAAAATGGAATATCAAAATTTGATGGACAAAACTATTCATTCTGGAGAAGAATGATGAAAACATATGTACAAGCACAAGGATTTGATGTTTGGAAATCAATGGTAGATGGATACAAAGAACCAAACCTTCCTTGAACAAATAAAAATGGAAAGCAACTTGAAGACAATAATTTGAAAGACAAAAATGCCATCATGAATGGTTTGATTGATTCAGTATATGTCAAAGTTATGCATTGTGTCTCCGTAAAGGAGATATGGGACAAAATTCAAAATGTTTATGAAGGAGATGCAAAAGTAAAGGAAACAAAGCTTCAAACTTATAAAGGCCAATTTGAACAGTTGAAGATGAAGGAAGATGAAAATATTGTATATTACTTTTTACGAGTTGATGAAACAGTGAATGAAATTAAAGGATTGGGAGAAGAAGTTGATGAATCTATAATTTTTAAAAAAGTAATAAGTTCTCTTCCAATGAGATTTGATCCTAATATCTCATCACTAGAAGAAAGAACAAATATGGATTCGATAAGCATGGATGAGCTACATGGAATATTCATAGCCTATGAAATGAGAATAGAATGGGAAAATCTAGTTACAAATGAAGTAGCATTCAAGGCATCGAAGAAGACAAAAAAAAGAGAAATCAAAAGCCAAAGTTAGAATGTAGTTGTAGCAATGATTCAAAAGAAGATGAAGAAATGGAAAACTTCGTAAGAAAATTGCAAAAGGGAATAGGTAAATATAAAGGTAAGATTTCATTCAAATGTTTTAATTGCAGTAAAATTGGACATTTTGCAAATAAGTGTCCTTATGTTCGAAATTTAGATAGTGATGAAAAGGAAGAGCCCAAGAAAGAAAATAGATATCAATAGGGAAATTGGAAAAACAAAAAGAAAGCATTCAAGAAAACTCTATACTCAAGAAAAGGCATTTCCTCATCCAGTGAAGATGATGAAACCAAGAGTTATTAATAAAAGGTATTATTTATGGCTAAGGAAAGTAAAAAAAGAAACTCCGAAAGTTCAGCAGAAGAAGGCGAAGTCGATCTTAGAGCATAATTAATTAGTGCCTTATAGGAACTAAGTAAAGAAAGAAAGAAAAACAAGTTACTCAAGAAATAAATAAATAGAACTCAGAATCTCAACTCAGAGGAAGTCAACCAAGTAATTACAAAGTTGAAAGTCGAAGTAGAAGAAGATAGAAGGATTCGAGAAATACTCATAAGTCATATAGCACAGAAGGAGAAGATGATTGAAAGGTTGGAAGGAGAATCAAACACTCTAAGAAAATATCTTCAGAAGAAGGACATGGAACAAGATAACAACAAGAAATTGGATAAGATAATCAACAATCAAAGGCCATACTATGCAAGATACCAGATATATAAAATATGCAGAACAGAAATGAAATACTAGAAATGACAGAATAACAGTAAAATATCCAGCATAATCTTCACAATACACAGAAATGATATATGAAATAGAAACATAAATAACACTTTGAATCATATAGCAATGTTCACAGGCCTCTTCGAGGGGGAAACCTCCATTCAAGTAGCGCTCTATTACAATAATATCCAAGCTAGGGTTCTCATACCCTCGACTCCTATTTATACTAAAAAGAAGCATCTAGAGGAAGATCCTTCTAGAAGCGGAAGCTTCTATTAGGTCTTCTTACATCCGCCTTATTCTATTTCTAGAAGCCGAAGCTTCTATTAGGTCTTCACATCCGCCTTATTCATTTTATTGAAAGGTCTTATTAATATTGAACTTTATACATCCGAATACATTGATCTACCCATATGCGGGTTAGGACCTTAACATGTCCGGAATTCTTTAAAACAACCTTGTCCTCAAGGTCGAGCATGGAACCGGGCCGCAGGAATGGTAGTTGGTTCCCAAGTTGCATCCGCCGCAGCGGATATCTTCCATTGTACGAAAGCACTCGATGGTTCTCCTCGATGCGAGATTCTCCGTCCAAAATACTTCTAGTTGTAGCTAAATGGATCCTTCTTCACTAACTCTGGAAGGTTAATGAGTTTGGCACCGTTCCAATCACCTTCTTCAAGCAGAAACATGAAAAACGTGATGTAGCTTCGACCGACCGGGCAGAGCTAACTGATATGCGACTCTGTCCCACACGCTTTAGAACCGCAGGCATCACAAAATTTGGGTGCTAGCTTCCGAATAATGCCGACCTTGAGGGAAGTTTTCTTATATGGTTGCAGTCAGAAACACCTGATCCCCTTCTACAAACTGGACATTCGAGCCACCTGATCCGCCAGTTTTCATTCTGCTCGGCCATGACCAAGTTCCCTCGGCGGCAATGGGCGGATATCCTCTCTGACTGTAGTGTTTGGTCGACCGCCTGACCTTCGAGGTACCTCGATAAGTATGAGAGAACCGACGGTGGCTTCCTCATTCATATATCGCTCAAAAGGAGTCATGCGAGTAAGTGGTCAGATGGTATGGTGTTGTACCACCATTCGGGTAAGGTAACCATTGAGCCCACCGGGTGTTGTTTTTTTGATGCAGCACCATATAGGTTTCCAAACACTTGCTGATGACTTCCATTTGACCATCCCCCGGGATGATACCGAAATGAGATGCACCAGGTGCCTTGTAGCTTAAACAGCTTCTACAAAAATTGCTTGTGAAAGTTGGGTATCGGGACGAAACAATAGAGTTTGGCATGCCATGAAGCTTGAAGATCCGCTGATCCATGAAAATTTGGGCCAATCGCGGATGGTAAATGGGTGGTGAAGACCACAAAATGAGCATATTTGAAAGATCTATCCACCACCACCATTATCACCGATTTATTCCCCATTTGGGTAAGCCCTGTAATAAAATCCATAGATATATCCTTCCAAATATCAGGGAATTGGAAGCAGTTGAGTGTGCCCGGAGATTTGACTTAAAGCTTTCTCCCTTTGTTGCATTGGCATACCTCATCTAGCCAATAAACTTCGTTTTGATGTCCCATTTCATAGCCCATCCTTAAAAAGGAACGCTTAACTCGGCTATATGTTTTGGTGAACCCCGAGTGCCTCCGGCTGTGGGTGTAAAGTACGAAGCTCGGAGAGTACCTTGGATTTGAGCTTCGATTGTTTACTTAAATACAAGTTTCTACCTTTGTATCGAGCCTCATCCTGAAGCCAAGAGTACTCTGGGGAAATGCGCCTGTTCCTCCGCAATTGCTGGAATGATGGAATTTTGGGTCTTGGTACCATTCTGGAAGTAATTGAAACCAATCAGGTACAATGAAGGACGAGAAAAAGGATCCTTCTTCTTCATATTTCGGGACAGTGCATCTGCCAATACATTGTCTTTCCTTCTTGTAAATGATCTCATAATCATAGCCAAAGAGCTTAGTGACCCATTTTGTTGCTCCCCGAGGAAATGCTAGTCTGTAAGTATTTGAGGCTTTGATGGTCCGTCTTAATCTGGAATCGCTGTCCAAGAGATACAAGGACGCCATAATTCAATTGCATGCAAAATCGCCAACATTTCTTTTCATAAATAGGTTTGCCCGTATTCTTTCTCTCGGACAATTGTTTGCTTGTAAATGCCAAAGGCCAACCCTATTGCATAAGGACAACGCCTAATGCTCTTCCCTCGATGCTTTATTCCAACACAAATGTCTTTTTAGTCCGAGAGCCAGAACCGGAGTGGTGCATGGCCATCTTCAAAGTTTGAAAAGCTTGAGCAGCTGTTAGTCCAAGTGAAAGAGTTCTTTTAAGGAGAGCAGTGAGAGGTGGCCGCATCTTCCATAGTTCTGACTAATCCTATGATAATACCCCCGGTGGAGGCCCAAAAATCCACACAAGCTTTTGAGAGTCTTAGGGCACCAATCTGCATACAGATTCACCTGGTCTGACCTGACGCCATCCCACCAATTAGATGACCCAAGTATTCTACTTCGATGCACCAAAAGAACATTTTGACTATTTTGATATATGGTGTCGAAGTAGTAGGCTGAGAACTTGATCCAAGGAGTCGATGGTTCCTTCCATGTCTTTGCTATATATGAGGATATCATCAAAGAAAACTAGGACAAATGACTAAGAAAAGGGCGGAAGACATGGAATATGAGGGCTCGAAGGTGGAGGGGGGTATTACACAACCCAAAGGGCATGACCAAAAACTCAGGTGGCCCTCATGAGTGCGAAGGCCATCTACCGTCGGACTCATGGATTTGGTGATAGCCCTGTTTAAGATCAATTTTGTGAAGAATTGGCACTCAGTTCATCCAGGAGATCATCAATGACTAGAATGGGAATTTTGTCTTGGATGGCAAGTTAGTTGAGGGCATGAAAGTCAGGAAACATTCACCAAGAACCTTCTTTATTTAGTACCATGACTAATGAAGAGGAGTAAGGACTGTGACTAGACGGATAGAACTGGCTGGTGCAAGGAGTTCCTGGACCATTTTTTCAATTTCATTCTTTGGGCAAAGGGGTGGTGATATAAACGTATGTTAGAGAAGGCTTCCTATATGAATGGAATGATCATGGACACCAAGGAAGGGGAGTCCTTGGGGAGAACGATGTTTGACAAGAGGGCTTGGAGGTCTTGGGCACGGGTGGAATCTCTGTGGTTGTTCTGGCATGGGAGTTGGCCATGACACCGAATGACCTTTTGGAGCAATTTTCCATCATGTGAGAGTCGATGATTTCAGGAGAACCCACAAGGATGCCTTGAAATTTATATTTATGGCCGCCTCAGTCAAATTGGTGGCTGGTTAAGTTCTGAAATTCCATGAGAATGGGACCCAAGGTTCTGAGCCATTCGACACTCAACACAATGTCGCAACCTCCCATGTCAATAGCAACATATGGGATTTGAGGTTGAAGTCACCTATTTGAAGACGCACAATTTCACAGCACCCTCCACACATTTCATGGAACTTCCTTTGGCAATCATGATTTGAAATTATTAACAGCATGGATATAAGCAGTGGCCTCTATGGGCGATGAATAAAGTTGTGGGTGCTGCCACTATCAACCAAGATGATGACCTTTCGGGTGCTTGATATAACCGATTGGGGTTTGAGAGTTTAAAGCGTAGGCCGGTGAGAGAATTGAGGGAATGATGGGTTCTTTCCGCAGGAGGGTCGAAGGAGGGTTTATTTCAAACGTCTCGGGTGATTCGGGAACATGGGAAGTGTCATCATCGCCTTCTTGAATATCCTCAGATGGCCATAAAGAGATTTTGTTCTTTACATTTGTGGCCCGGGAACATTTGTCATCACACTTATAATAGAGGCCTTTGAGTTGTCGTTCAACCATTTCATCCCGGTCAATTTTTTGGATTTTTAAGGAGCTTCTGAGGAGTAGTGGGTTGACTCATGAAGGCGGGAAAAGGAAGGTTTACAGTTTTGAGAGGAAACAATTGTTGTGCTTTTGATTTTTTGGTAGCCTCTACCCAAGTCGTAGGTCAAGCCAAGAGGACATGGGCCCAAATCTCAACCTTGAGGCCACTGACAGCACTGAAAAGAAAGCACGGCCATGCCCTCACCAAAAAAAAATAGACACTCAAATGCAGCTATGAAGTCTTCTGATTGTGCCTGATTGCTTCAATTTTGTCAAACGCCCAAATGCTGGTGTCAAAGCATTCATAAAGTCAAGAACAAATTGGGTCCAAGCAATATATCCTTGACGTGGAAGTTTTTCTCCATTGCCACCATTGCCGCCGTTTTGATCTAGATGGAGAACAAGCACCGAAGTTTGGCCAAGTCACTGTACGTTATGAGAGAGAAATAATGTTCCATTTGTGTGACCCAACTAGTAACTGAGACATCACTTTAGTTACATCCACCCTGAAGGCGTATGTCCCTTGAAAGTGATGTGGTTGAAAGGGGAATGTGTTAAAGCCCACCTTCAGTCTTTTTAGGTGCATCCTCAAAAGGGTCATCGAGGGATTTTGAGTTTGGTGCAGATTGCTACAACGATAGATTCAAGTCTCATTTTTGACTTCCTAATAAGTGGACTTCACGGCTATCTGACGGAGGCATTCATGGAGGCACACGGGAGGCAATAGTAGCACCGAAGTTGTTGCACTTCTTTTTTGGTCTCAAGTAAACCATGTTGGGTGTGGTGTTGAAGAGACTCTAGTTCTTGGTTACCGGTTTGGGCCATGACATGGGAACTCGGGAAAGGGTGCGGACTGGGTCATAATTTTTTTTGCAGAAAATGATATGGGTAAAGTGATAAGGGAAAAATAGATGAATATAATGGAATAGGTCTCAAATAATGGTGAAAAAAAATGGGTGAACTGAAAAGGGTGTGGCGGGTCAGAATTTTGCAGTGATATGGAGGAAAAGGACAGGGCAAAGAGAGGAATCAATGGGATAGGTCTCAAACAATGGTGAAAATCGCATTTTTTTTTTTCTTTACAACCGCGGGGTTATGCTTTGGTCCAAGAATGCTGACAAAGGCTGAAATCCCCAAATTCCCTGAACCAGAGAGTATTTACTAGCAACCCGAATACAGATGCGGGTTAGATCTCACGATTTACTTTGTTTATATTGTTGTTTATGTTCCCTGCTGGGTTAGGTGTATTCAAGGGTTCTATAGACAAGGGTTTTCCTCATAAACTCTGATATATGTGCGGGTCTAACAGTAGTACTCGGCCCAATATCTCAGGGCACTAACTAAGAGGATAGACCGCACTCTTTAGCCGCATTCACCCAACTACCCGTGTACTAGAGAGTATCTCCGAAAGTGTCGCTCTGCGACACTATAGCAATCCGGGCGTCGATAGGTTTATCTACGAGGGCTTCAGGAAATCTAGGTCGGTCCGCATTAATATGTTGTCTTGGATGATACCACTGAAGGGTACCAACATAAGCCATAAGGGTGGCCAACAAACGCAGGCTTAAGAACCACTTGTATTTCCGACATGTATTCTTCCCCTACCACAAACTTATTCACTAAATGACATATCATTATGTTATTTAAATACATCGAAACACATCTCTAAAAAAAAAAAAAAAATTCCACAATTTCTGCCAAGGAAAGTGCCTGATACCACTTGCAAGATAATTGTAGATATAAAATATGCAGAACAAAAACGAAACATAGAAATGATAGAATAACAAGAATATAACCAAAGCATAATCTTCACAATACAATGAAATGATATACCTAAATAGCAACGTAAATAGCACTTTGAATCAGATAACACGTTCCTGTGCCCCTTCGAGGGGGAACCTCTAGTCGAGCAGCGCTCTATTACAATAATATCCAAGCTAGGGTTCCCTATACCCTCGACTCCCATTTATACTAAAAGAAGCAATCTAGAGGAAGATCCTTCTAGAAGAGGAAGCTTCTATTAGGTCTTCTTACATCCGCCTTATTCTATTTTATTGAAAGGTCTTATTAATATTGACCTTTATTACATATGAATACATTGATCTACCTATGTGCGGGTTAGGACCTTAACATACTATGATAGGTCTAGACTAGGATACAACCAAGTGCAAAATGAGAAAGGTTCAAGCTCCATGATCAAAGAAACAAAACAAAAGAGTTATGCAGAAGTTCTCAATGGAAGGAATCATGGTCAACAGGAATCAGAAAGAAATGAATACAGAAGACACTCTACATTCAAGTAGAAAGGAAGCTTTAATCATTATGAAAGAAACAACCAAAGATAAGATCTTGATAAGCGAAGGAAAAATTACAAAAGGACTACAACACAAGGAAATCCATTTACTCCCAGGTATGTAAATTTATTTTACGGTAATTTTTTTTATTGTACTAACTTCAGACATAAGGTTTCATATTGCAGGGATTATGAAAGAAATAATCAGGCAATAAATTCTTATGTGGCCCCACAAAATATTGAATGTTACAAATGCCACAACTATGGACACACAACTAGAAATTGCAGAAGCATGATAAGGCCTCCCATTTAACAAAATCTTGATGTAGAAAACAAGAGGAGTAGGTAAATGAAGAATAGGTTCAAGAAATCATACTGTTAATATTTGCAGCAACACAAGAACACGATGAATTTATAGGAAAAGAGGAAAGTGTCGAAATTCAAGTGGAGGATGAAGAAGACGTGAAAACTTTGGATCATGACAAAATTTAGAAAGAGAATGAAAGGGAAGATGTATATACCGACAAAGAGGAAGATGAATCAACATCACAAAGGGTATTGTTCTAATCCATTCGGCTTGGATACTCCCAGGTAATATGAATACTAGACAAGGGGAGTCTATGCAGTAGCTAAGATAGATGGGTCAACATTGTGGAAAGTTGAGTAGCAGAGTATTAGACAATATGGACAAAGATGGATTCACAGATTGTTTCAGAAACTGGTTCAAAGATTAATTCATATATTAGGTCATAGATTGGTTCATACATTGGTTCAAAGATAAATGAACATTATCATAATGGATGATAATGAAACAAGAATATTTCAATGATTTTTATATATGTCAGTTTATTACACAAGGAAGCACCAATGAAAAATAACTCCAATAGGTTGAGGTACATGTTGATGCATGTATGATACATGGACAGGTCCAAGGATCATCATAAGAATAGAAAATCATGGTATTCAAGATGCAGTATTGTTGAGAAGTTGATCAATGTTCTGGTAGAACAACAACATCTGCAACAGAAGCAGATTGGAGTGATAGCATATTGTTCACAGTGATTACACAACATCTTGCAGAGAAGATAGCGGGAGTCATACCCACATGGAGAGTTATTTTCTTAACCATGATTGGTTAAGAGAAGGTACAATATGAGATATATAGGGGAATTTAATCCTTCTCAAAGGGAGAGAAATTAATCAGAGGTATGAAGACATGGGGAGCATCCCCAAAGGACAATGCAGACAAGGGAATCAACCCCAAGGACAATTCAGTAAGGGGGAGCAGCCCCAGGGAGAGATATCATTTACCATTGATGTCAAAGGGGGAGAGATAAAAACATTGATGAGGAGTATGAGCATGAGTGTTTTCATGACTAAGTGTTTCCATCAATGTTGGTGTCACCATCAATGTTGGTGTCACCATCAATTCCAAAGGGGGATATTGTTAGACAATTGGACTAGATTGATGGATAGTTGGATTGTTGGTTTTCATTGATGTCAACCCTTGGAGAGTGGTATTGTAGATTGATTTCAACCCTTATAGTTTGATGTCAACCCTTGGAGAAGTCCGATAGTGAATTCCAGTAGCATAAAGGTATGGGTAAGGGACCCGATTGTTTTTTGAGGTATAAAGGAATGAAGATCAGTGAATATGCAGGTAAGACTTTTCTAGATGGATAGTACATGTCATGCAATTTTCAATGATATGTGGAACATCACATAACTCCTCATGGTTAGAGAGTTATGGCCTTATGAAGTTGGAGAACCCTCATGCGTTATCTAGAAGACCCTAGAATATCAAAGAATTCAAATTATTCTAGAAACCCCTAGAAGAAGTTGACTACTCAAAGTGGGTGAAACTAGGAGTTAATCATGGGTTAAGTTCTTTCAATAAGAAAATAATTAAAAATAAATTAGTTGCAACTATAAGTGGAGAGTTTACTATTTTTGGATTAACAGGCTATAAGTGGACAAGTGGTTAGAAGTGGGTTATCCCTAAAAGAAGGAATTTGGGTAGAAGGTAACCCCTAGAGGAAGCTACTTGGAGAGTATAAATAAGAGAGAAGGGTCTCCTATTATCACCTAATTGAGCACATTGAATATCTAATATTATGTAAAGTTTATTGCAGGTACTCATTGATACATTTGAAGTTAAGAAAGTCTAAGTTAGAAAGAAGGGTCGGCGACAAATTTTTGGAGTTACAGAAATACTGAAAAAACCCTAGTTTTTTAAGTGTATGCGGGTTGTAGTGGAAGAGGTTTGTTAGGGACCTAACCCCTCACGTAGGTAGAATAATATATTTTCATGTAATAAAGGTCAATATTAATAAGGCCTAGCAATAAGGAAGAATAAGTCAAATGTAAGAAGACCTAATAGAATCTTTCACTTCTAGAATGATCTTCCTCTAGATTGTTCTTTTGATAGACATATTTAGTATAAATAGGAGTAGAGGGTATGAGAAGTTTTGTCTTGGATATTATTTTAATAGATATTTTCTCTGTTGGAGGTTTTGCCCTCGAAGAGGCAAGTGAACATTACTCTCATTAATAAAAGTGCTCTTTTTGGTGTTATTCTGGTATTATTTTGGTATTATTGTGGTGTTGTTCTGGTTATATCGTTGTTTATCTACCATCTCTAGATAATTATTTATGTTTTGCATAATAATTTATATATGGAACATTACAAGTGGTATCAAAGCACCTTGCTCAGCAGAAAATTGTCGGTTAAATTTTTTTCAGGGTAGAGACGTAATCTAGCATCTTTAAGCTACACAGATATGTCGTTACGTGCATAAACCCGCAGTTGGGGATTCATACACATAGGAAATACAAGTTGTAATTAAGTGCACATATGTTGGCCACCCTTGTAACCCTTGTTGGTATGCCTTCGAGTGGTAGCGCATCAGACAACACCAGTATATGGATCGACCTAGATCTCCTAAATCCCTCCATAGGTAAACCGATTGACTTCCTGACTTCTATAGTGCCACCGAGAACAACACTCGGGAATATACTCTCTAGTACCTGGGTAGTCGGTTACTATGGCTAAGGGAACAGTCTATCCTCCTTAGTTGGTGCCCTGAGATATTGGGCCGAGTACAACTATTGGACCTCGCACGTATATTAGAGAGCTATAGTACAGGGAAAACCCTTGTTTGTAGAACCCTTGAATACCCTAACCCTTGGGATGGAAACAAAAATAGAACAAGAAAGATCTATTGTTGTACAACCGTGTCTCTTGCATTCAGGGAGCGAAATTACTACACATTTCTTCCTATTAAGCATTTGGGAATTTCATCACTGCAATATTATCCAGATCGAAGTATAACTCCGCAGGAGAAAAAAACAAAAACAAATTGGATCATGTTGGCACAATTATTTGAGACCTATCCCGTTGGATTTCTCTCTTCACCCTTATCACAGTCATACCCATCATTTTTCAAAAAAATTCTTTCTCGTGGACCTGACCCCCTTCCAACACCCTTATTTGGGATTTACCCCATTGGATTCAACTCATCACCTTGATCATTTTGATACACTTCACCCATAACCCATTTTCTCTGTGGTCCCACTCACCTCTTTTCGTGTTCTCTATTCATCATGGAACACACCGTAGTGAAGACTTGGAAGCTCACTTCAATGCCTTGCACTCTAATTTCACAAAAATCCAACAAGAAGTGAGACAACACAGTGCCAATATTGCCACCGTCAATAAAAACATGCATTCGTCCATCAATGCCAAAATATAGGATCTCAAACAAGAACTCAAACAAGACCTTTCTACCTAGCTTGAATCCTTCACTATGATGATCTGTGCCAAGCTGCATATCCTTGCACATATTCCCTCATTTGACCCATATTTGAAAACCGAATGTGAAACTTCCTCTTATTCCTAGAATTTTCAGCCCCATCACTTTTAGCGTGACCTATGCCTTCCATGTGTGGATGTGACCAAATTTGATGGCTCAGATCCCACTAGTTGGGTAACTCAAATGGAACATTATTTCTCTTTGTATGGCATTACGGATGAGTTGGCCAAACTATGGTATGGTGTTCTCCATATACATCAAGAACATTGGCAATGGTGGCAATGGAGAAAAAATGTCCTCCAAGGATATGTGGTTTGGACACACTTTGTGGAAGAGATTTATGAACGCTTTGACACTGAAACCAACCATTTAGGTCGTTTGAAAAAGTTGAAACAATCTGGCACAGTGGAAGACCTTATAGCCTCTTTTGAGCGATTGGACTTTTGTACAAAGGGCATGTCTGATTCTTTTTTCTGAGAATGTTTTATCAGTGGCCTCAAGGATGAGATTCATTCCCATGTCCTTATGGATTGGCCTCGGATTTGGGTGGACACTATTAAAAGAGATAAGGAAGAACAATAAGTTGTCTCTTCTCAAAAATGAAAACCCTCCTTTATTCCTCGCACTAAACCAGTCACTCCCACTCCTCCTTCTAGTCCATGAAAGATCCATAAATTGAACATGGCCGAAATGGTTGAACGCCAACTCAAAGGCATTTGTTATAATTGTGATGACAAATATTTTCTCGAGCACAAGTGTTAGGAACAAAATATTTTTATGGCCATCTCGGAGGATGTTTTGGAAGACGATGTTGAGGCTCTCCATATGTTTTTGTCAACTAAACCCACTGACATGACCCCTCCCTCAGACCCTCCTGAAGTAGAACTAGTCATTTCCCTAATTGCTTTCACTGGATTCTTTGCTCCCCAAACCCTCAAGCTAATTGGTTATACTAAGCATAGGAAGGTCATCATTCTTGTTGATAGTTGAAGCACCCATCATTTTATTCATCTCCGCATTGCCCAAGAAACTAATTGCTATATTCATGCCATCAATAATTTTCAAATCATGATTGACAATGGCAGGTCCATGAAATGTGGAGGGAGTTGTGAAAATGTGTGTCTCCAAATTGGTAAGTACCACATGAAATATCATATGTTTTCTATCGACATGGGTAGTTGTGACATTGTGTTGGGTGCAGAATGGCTAAGGACTTTGGGTCCCATTCTCATGGATTTTAAGGAATTAATCATGTAATTCGACTAGGAGGGCCAAAAATATAAGTTCCAAGGAATCACCGATGATTCCCCGGAGATCATCAGTTCCCATCACATGGAAAATCTTCTAAAACAAGGTCGTTCTAGCATTATTTCCCAACTCCATGCCATACAAGCCAATGATACACCCTTTTTTTTGCGGGACCTCCAATCCATCCTCTATAAAAATCAAGTGTTTTTCTCCATTCCCAGGGACTCCCTCCTTTCCGTGGTGTTCATGATTATTCCATTCCCCTTGTCCCAGGAATCATTCCTCCCAATATCCATCCCTATCGTCATCCCTTTTTTCCAAAAAAATAAAATTGAGAAAATTGTTCAAGAATTTCTCAATGCATGTGTTATCCTCCCCAGTAAGAGCCCCTACTCTTCTCATGTGGTCACGGTCCTTAATAAAGAATGTTCTTGGTGCATGTGTCTTGACTTCCACACCCTCAAAAAACTCACCATTAAAGAAAAATTTCCCAATCTTGTCATTGATGACCTCTTGGATGAATTGAGTAGAGCCCAGTTCTTTACTAAACTTGATCTTCATTCTGGCTACCACCAGATCTGTATGAATGAGGCAGACATTCCTAAGACTACATTTATAACTCATGAGGGCCACTATGTTTTTGGTCATTCCCTTTGTCTTGTGTAATACTCCCTCCACTTTCCAAAGCCTCATGAATCATGTCTTTCATCCTTTTCTCCGTCATTTTGTCTTAGTTTTATTTGATGATCTCCTCATCTATAGTAAAACATGGACAACCCATCTTGCTCATGTGGATCGAGTTCTTCATCTACTCTCTCAGCACCAACGTTTCCTCAAACAATCTAATTGTGCTTTTGGCGCCTTGGAAGTAGAGTGCTTGGGGCATCTTGTTGGCAAGTCCGGTGTCAGGGTGGATCCTAAAAAGATTGAAGCTATGCAAGATTGGCCTCACCCAAAGAATCTCAAAAGCTTGCGTGGATTTCTGGGTTTAACAGGTTATTATCACAAGTTTTTTAATAATTATGGAAAGACTGTGACACCTCTCACTGCTCTCCTTAAAAATAATTCTTTCACTTGGAATCTAGCAGCTGCTCAAGATTTTCAAACCTTGCAGATGGCCATGTGCACCACTTCATTCCTAGCCCTTCTTGATTTCACAAATACCTTTGTCCTGGAATGTGATGCTTCCTAGAAAGGAATTGGAACAGTCCTTATGCAAGAGATTCAGTCTTTGGACTTTACCAACAAACAAATGTCAGAGAGACATTTGGGAAAATCAATCTATGAAAAGGAAATGTTGGTTATTCTGCATGTCGTGGATCTTTGGTTCCTTTATCTATTAGGGAAACACTTCCAAATTAATACATATCATTAAAGCCTCAAGTATTTTCTAGAACATCACCTTTCCTCCCCACAGAAACAAAAATGGGTGACTAAGCTCTTTGGATATGATTATGAGATAATTTACAAGAAAGGAAAAGACAATGTGGTTGTTGATGCAGTTCCTAGAAAATATGAAGATGAAGGGTCCCTTTTTTCTCTTTCCTTCATTATACCATATTTGATCCAAGTTGTTCACTGGGAATGGCTACACGATCCCAAAAGTTCGCATCTGATACAACAATTGCAGGCCAATTCTCCAGTCTCCCCAGGGTACTCTTGGCTCAATGATGATATTCGATACAAAGTTCGTTTGTATTTAAGGAAAAAGTCAAAACTTAAATCCACAGTACTTTCTAAGCTTCATGCTACACCCACTGCTAGGCACTCAGGGTTTACCAAAACCTATGACCGGGTCAAACATTCCTTCTTATCGGAGGGTATGAAATAGGATGTTCGCAATTTTGTGGCTGAATGTGATGTTTGTCAACACAATAAGGGTGAAATAATCAAATCTCCTGGAACACTATAACCACTTCCGATTCCACCTACTATTTTGCAGGATATATCTATGGATTTTATTGTAGGCTTACCTAAATCAAGAAATAAATCAGTCATCATGGTGGTAGTTGATCATCTTTCAAAGTATGCTCATTTTTGTGCTCTTCAACACCCATTTATAGCCTCCACTATGGCTCAACGTTTCATGGATCAGGTCTTCAAGATTCATGACATGCCTCATTCTATTGTTATTGATCGCGACCCAACTTTCATCAACAGTTTTTGGAATAAAAGGCACCCAATTTCATTTCAGCATAGCTTATCACACCCAGATTGATGGTCAAATTGAAGTTGTCAACAAATGTTTTGAAACATATTTGAGGATTTTTGCATCAGAAAGGAAAAATCAGTGGCCTCAATGGTTACCGCTAGCTGAATAGTGGTACAACACTTCTTACCATACAACTACCCGCATGACTCCTTTTGAAGTGGTATATGGACAAAATCCACCTTCAGTTCTCTCATACTTTCCGGGTGTCTCGAAGGTCCAGGAGGTTGAACAAATTCTTATAGTTCGAGAGGCTATTCTCTGTACCCTCAAAGTGAATTTGTTCATGGCCCAGAATCACATGAAGCAAAAAGCAGATCAAGGTCGCTATGAATGTCAATTTGAAGAAGGAGATCAGGTGTTTATTTGACTGCAACCTTACAAGACAAATTCCCTCAAGAATGACCATTGTCAAAAGTTGGTGCCCAAATTTTATTGTCCTTATACCATTCTCAAGCATGTGGGAGAGGTGGCCTATCAGTTAGCTTTGCCTAGTCATTCTAAGCTCCATCATGTTTTTCATGTTTCCTACTTAAAGAAGGTGATTGGAACTCGGTGCCAAACTCAAACCAACCTTCCCGAGTTGGACAAAGAAGGCTCCATTTGGCTATAGCCACAAGCATTTTTGTACTAGTGTGATCGTTTTCTACGTCAGTGAACCATCAATGAAGTGTTATTCCAGTGGAAAGATACAACTCCAACAGATGTCTCTTGGGAAACAACTACCATTTTACAGTAATTTCCTCATCTCAAGCCTTGGGTACAAGACTATTCTTAAGGGGAGGGACATGTTAGGGACCTAACCCCTCACATAGGTAGAATAATATATTTCCATGTAATTAAGGTCAATATTAATAAGGCCTAGCAATAAGGAAGAATAAGTCAAATGTAAGAAGACCTAATAGAAGATTTCACTTCTAGAAGGATCTTCCTTTAGATTGTTCTTTTGATAGACATATTTAGTATAAATAGGAGTAGAGGGTATCAAAAGTTTTGTCTTGGATATTATTGTAATATATCTCTACTCTATTGGAGGTTTCCCCCTCGAAGAGGCAAGTGAACATTTCTCTCAGTAATTAAAGTGCTCTTTCAGGTGTTATTCTAGTATTATTTTGGTATTATTGTGGTGTTGTTATGGTTATATCGTTCTTTATCTGCCATTTCTATCTAATTATTTTTGTTTTGCATACTATTTTATATCTGGAATATTACAATGTCACATACATACACAGGATGGTAGTATAAAAGGATGCATACAGTTGGAAATTTTGTGAAATTTTGAGTTTCTAAGACTGTCAAGTTCTCAAAGTATGAAAGAAAGTTCCCAGGAAGGTCTTCAGTGATCAAGTACATCATATCTAGCTACAGGTTCAAAAGGTATGTCATATTCTTATGTGTAGTTAGATATTCTTGTCTACATGAGATATGGTTATGGAAGTTTGACATTTTTCCCTAGAGATTTTGTTGGTTGTATGTCACTGTTACACATTATTTTGTTCATCTTAATGATCCACTGACAACATGTGTTCATGTTCCCAAAAAGAGCATTTCTCCATGAGGAAAGTGACAAGCTTCCTTTTCCAAAAAAACCTATTAAGTAAGGTTGTCGCAGGCTGCATCATAAGCAGGTGCGACGATGCATGGTCGTCGCACTCTTCCCTAAAACTAATTTGCGATGTCTCTACTCTACAGCTGGGGTGTGATGATGTCAAAAGGCTAATAAAAGGTCGACCTTCATGGAATTTCTAGAAGGGGAACTTCTAGAAGGTGAGGTGGCATTTGTATGGTTAGGATCCTACTCGCTTCTCTGATTTGGTGGGATCATCCTAATTTCTTTAACCATCTCTCTTTCCCCTGTATAAAGAGGGATTTCTCATGGAAAAGGCTAATTTTAATGAAGGTTGATTCAAGCAAGATTATTATTGAATAGGATAAGATTGTATGGAGAATTCTGCATTGGGCCATTCTTGAGAGCTTCATTTCAGTTCACCAAGTCATTGTGGATCTTCTTCATTAAAGTTTGGAGAAAGTGTGTGTGTTGGAGAAAAGGGTCATCGGAAGGGGACCTTGCAACATCAAGGCTTTCATTGTAATCTCCACTTTCATTGTTTATAATACAGTGATATGTTTCTTTCCCATAAAACTCATCTCAGTTTATTGTATGATTCCTTGATCACATACATATGTTCTCTTTGAGTATGTTATATTTATTTCACTTTGGTTGGCTTGTGTTCTCTTGTGGATCCAATATCACAGGAGCACTGGAGTGGAGCTAGGACGATGAAGACAAGAGGAAGCGATATTTAAATGGTATGTCGCCTATATTTCATTTGATAGTAAACTCAATGGTTAGAGCTTAGGGAAAGCATAATGTCTTGTTATTTTTTGTTCTAGATCTAGGTGGATCTAGGGATATCTATTTATGTCTGCATTTACTGATAAGTCCTATAAAAAAATTGGTGACCATACTGGGGATACACCTCCTTTTGATTTTTTTTTTCCCATTTGCCTTTAGCCTACCTTCTTTTGATAAATTTCATTCTCTGAGTCTGTGGGTGATCCATTTAGAATTCCTGGGTTTAGAAGTTCTTTTGGAATTTTTGTCTTTCTCCCAATTTTTCCAAATTTAAAGAGCTCGTCACACTGTACCTTACTTATAGCCTACAACGACCCTGAGACTTTGCCCTCTTCTTATCCAATCTAGTGTGAAGACATCACACTCTGCTTTGTCGTTGGCCTACAACGACCCTTTCTCATCGCACTATGTCTTATGCCCAGCCTACGAAGACTCCTGTAGGTTTTGATGGAGTGAGTCATTCTTCCTTTCACCACCTAGATTTGTCTTGGAAGACTAGGTTGAACTTACTATGCCTGTGATTGATTGTTTCTTGAGTTTGGAGCTTGCTTGCAGTTGGTTTTCAGTGATTGAAAGTCTTTCTTTTCTTTTTTCAAGATTTTGCTCATACTCATTGTCACAAGGATATAATCTAAGATCTTCATCTGAGTGCTTGTTTGACAAAGGGTCTTTGGTTTGTCTTGAGTTTTGGATTAATTTTATTTGTCAGATTGTTTATTGATTAAGAAACATTTATTTTTTACTTATGTCAAGAGTTTTTCTTTTCTTTTTTGTTTTGTTTACATTGTGAATTTGATTTGGGAATGGTATTGAGAGTGTCTTGATTTTCTTAGGTTGAGTTTTCCTTTCGTTATCATATCTCTGATTTGATCTTAGAAAGGAATAAATTAGTTCGTTTATTCTTTTAGCAATCTCCCATAATAAAAAAAATCACATTCGACATATAAGAACAAATTGGAAAATTTGTAGTTCATGATTATTTGGAATTGTGTTCATTCAGAATTAGGGAATTTCAATTAGTAGCTTGTTGTAATTCGAAAGAAAAATAACTTCTCCCTACTATAACTAGAGTTCTTTGAATTGAAAATTGTTCATTCATCTATTTTTTCATTTTATTGGGTCAAGGTGACAACATCAACAATTTCACTTCCATCTCCTTTTGATTAAGAAACAACCTCTAAAATACAACGTAAATCTAAAAATTTAATTAGGGTCTTTTATTTTCTAGGGATATTTTTCACCAACATTAGCTAGGATAGTGCTTTGGAATAGATTGTGAGGTACACTCTCCAAAGAATCAAAACACGCAATAGTATCTTGTGATAGGGAGAGTTCAAATCCAATTTCTACATCTTGTCCTGGGAAGTCCTTCTCACACAAGGGTCAAACCTGACGTCACATTGAGACTAGCAGAGTTATTCACCCTGATTTCTTGGTATTGGTGTAGAGACTGCATGTATTATGGGGGTCACTTGAAGGTATACCTACAATTATGAGTGGAAGCCTTTCAAGTTGATTTCGGTCAAGATACCCTGCCTTTGCGCGTGGATTGGACTATCGACTATTGATGCAGGAGCATCTCTCCACGTCAGCGGCCAGCTAGCAGCCACGCTAGCAAATTCAAATCGCATGCTAAAAGAGAGGCGCAGTCCTCATTTAAATTTGAAATGAATGTAATTGAATGTCTTAGGCTGGTGAGCCATGGAAGTCATGCCTTTGTGAAGGCAGTAGATAAGATCAGCTTTAATGCTAGATCGGCTGAGATCTAGATCAAGATGCTGGACTAGACAACCATTGATGTAATTTATTAGAGAAGGTAGACCTGGAGGGAAGAACTCAATGAGCCCTTCAGGTAAAAGAGATTTTGATATCTCATTTTGAGTTAGAGTGTGCTGGGTTGTAGAGCCAGAGAGAGCTCTGGAACACCATTGTAATTTCAGGCATTTTCCATTTTAATATAATCAGAAGCAGTTTTTCCTGCATGTCATTCTTTGTTATATGGGTGTTTGTGAGTGTTCCTTTTATGTTGTGATTGTAGGATTGTTAATGCATTTTGCAGGAGTTTGTGTGATTTCAGGTTGAAGGTCTTTGAGGATTTATACCAGGAGGGTGTGATAGAACGTTGAGGGTTCTGAGAGCCATGCATAGAGGATGCATTTTTGAACACTGCAGGTTCAGACAAAAGATGTGCTGAAGCACAGAAGCTGAAGTCAACAACTCAGAAGAAGAAGACCTCAAGGTTGCTGAATACCTTGGAGGCAAGGATGTGTATGAGGAACACAGTTGCAGACAAAATTCTGCTGTGAATTTTGTAGAGATCTGTCAGGTGGGCATTGAGCGTGAGCACGAGGTGCTGGAGGAAGAACTCTGTTAAGAGTTTGAAGGAGAAGCAGAATCACTGAGGATTCTGAGAGCTCCGCCAGAAGGGCATCGAGCAAGTGCAAGGAGTGCATAGGAAAAGAAGACAGGAACTTTGAGTGTTCTGTGGAGAAGATACTCCGCCAGGAGGGCGTCAAGGAAGTGTGCAGATAGGCACAGAGGTGAAGAGAACTCTTTGAGTTCTATGTTATGATGGGAGATTCCACTGAAGGGCCTCCACTGGGTTGTTGAATACTCAGAAGTACTCAAGAAGAGGTTGCTTGAGCGAAAGAGAGCCAGGAAGGCACTTTATTCTTCGTCTGTGGGAGAAGGAAGGAAGATAAAATCCCCCAAGGGGTCTGAGTGGTTGCAGAAGCTCAGAAGAGATAGCACGCTATGTGCACGTGAAGACTCTACAAGAGAGCAGACGTCAGAATCCTCTAAGGATTCGAGGAGAACAAGCTCAGAAGGAATAGCGTCATGGAGAACGCACAACGAGGCGCGAGGTTGTAGAGCTCCCAGAGGAGGGAAGCATAGGCCGAGGCCTTTTGAATCTTTGAAAGTTCTTCCAAGTGCAGGAAGAAAGAGCGCCAAAGCTCGAGAGGAGAAACGTCAGCCATTTGATCAGCCGATAGAATCTGGACCGTTGGTTTTCAAGTCCAAGGAGCAGTCGGAGGAGCGCACAGGAGGAAGAACGGACGGACGAAATCCTCTGAGGAGGTTTCGTGAAGTTCTGAGGAGTGTTAGATCTTGCAGAGGTGCAAAGAGGTTACGGCAAGAGGGTCCGAAGAGTGCCAAAGCTCAAGAGAGGCAGAGCCATCGATTCAGAATCACGGGAGTTGTCAGATATACACATGGTATCGGGTATCGGGAGTTCGCAGGGTGAAATCCCAAGTATTTGGTGTTCAAAGTCGTAAGGCGTGAGGACATGAAGTGTCGAAGTGGAAAAAGGATAGGATTCATCCATCTGAGGAGGACAGGTGGCAGAGATCGAGAGATCTTGCGAGCTCAAGAGTTCACAGAGTGAAAGCCCAAGTATTGGGTGTTCAAAGTTGTGAGGCACGAGGACGCGAAGTGGCAAAGTGACGAGAGATTTTGAGTCGTCCATCTGAGGAGGACAGGTAGCAGAGATCGAGAGATCTCACGAACTTATGAGTTCGCAGAGTGAAAGCCCAAGTATTGGGTGTTCAAAGTCGCGAGGTGCGAGGACGCGAAGTGGCAAAGTGACGAGAGAATTGTAGCCATCCATCTGAGGAGGACAGGTGGCAGAGATCGAGAGATCTCGCAAACTCGAGAGTTCGCAGGGTGAAATCCCAAGTATTGGGTGTTCAAAGTCGTGAGGCGTGAGGACACGAGGCGGCAAAGTGGTGAGAGGATTGTAGCCATCCATCTGAGGAGGACAGGTGTCAGAGATCGAGGGATCTCATGAACTTGGCAGTTCGTAGGATAAAGTCCTAAGGATTGGGTACTCCAAGTCGCGAAGGCACGAGGAGCGAGAAGAGGACAGTCGTTGGATCTATATCGTAGGAGGACTGTTGGATCCACACGTGGGATCACGTATCGGAGTCTCGGGAGAAGAGACTCGATAATTTGGTCATGGGGATTGCGAGATCACGAGAAGTGATATCCCGACAGCTGGAGGGTAGTGTGGGCCATAGCAGAGTCAGCGAGTGGAGTATAGGTGGCACGAAGCCCTCGGGATATCGCTGCAAGAAGTCCCAAAATATTGGCGTCAGGATTCACGATCCTGTGAGGTTCGAAGTCTCAATGAGACAAATAACCGTTGAAAGGTCAACTCTCATGCGCATCGGTAGTTCGGCACATCGGGTGTCGAGAGTTGGAAAATCAAGGGTTGGATATAGCGAGTCACGAGGACGCGAAGGAGGTAAGACCACAGACACAGGAGTAGTGGTCATATGGTGGGAGCTGATGCTGGAGGGCCAATGCATGAAGAAAAAGGAGTTCATTGAAGAATCAGAGGTCAGGAGTTTGAGAGTACAGTGGCTCGGCAGCAGAAACGTCGAAACCCTGAAACCCCGATAGTGAATCAGGGACACCCACGACTAAGTGAAAAGGTCATGAAGGAGGTTAGAAGGACCTGTGGATTGGGTAATTGAGCAGTGATTCCCGAGGGGATCTAAAGAGCCGCTTCGTCTCAGAGAGAAGAAATCGAACGATCCTTTGAGCGGGAGAGCGCGACAGGGGTATGGACGCATCAAATTGCCTGCATCAAGTGGTATCAGAGCTAGTTCTTGTCTGTATATTTCAAGCAGGAAGAGTGGCAGGAGGAGATAAGAGAGCACTCTGATACACACATCAAGTGGTATCAGAGCAGGATTCTGTTTGTATATTGTAGACATAGGAGAAGGAAGAAGACAAAGTGATGGAGACTCTGTAATGATTGTTTGCAGGTAGGCAGCAGTCAAGAAGACAGTCAGGGAGACTGTAGGATGATGGAGCTAGACACACTCAAGATGCAGAGTGACAGCAGCATATCTGTCAGAGAGGCATATGGGGACAACAAGATGGCTACTGAAGGTCATAGAAAGAAGAGCAAGGTAGAAAATCTTGCCGAATGGGATAAAGAAGAGACTAGAAATCTCTATGAATCAAAAGCAGACATAGAGAAGCTCGAACTGCGGATGAGGCAGGATAAGAAAGCCAAGCTGAGATGGGTATATGAATGGCCCATGCAGAAGGCAAAGGCAAAATGACCAGTCAGAGAGCTGATGGTCATGAGACAGCGCAAACTATTGAAAAGATGGTTGAGGTATGCTGAAAACCTCAAGGCCACAGAAGAGAAGATGATTTGTCACTATTGGCCAGAGACTGGGAAAGTTCTCGATGATTGGGATGATGCAGAGAATGAATTGGGATCAGCTGAGGATCTCAAGGACTGCCAGGAGGGCAGAGAAGTAGAAATTCCAGTTTTCCATGAGGGCAATGAGTTGAGATCAGTTGGGGATCTCACAGAATGTCAAGGGGAGAACAAGGGAATTTCACATTTCCATTTGGGCAATGAAATGAGATCACTGAGGGATCTCGAAGACTGCCAGGAGGGTAGTGGAAGCATCTTGGACTGCCAGGTGGGCAGAGATGAACAATTGAGACTGTCTGAAAGTCTCATGGACTCAGAGGAGAGTTCAATTCAGCATGGGTTGCTGATGAAGATGGGATCGGTTGATCTCATAGTCTGCCAGGAGGGCAGCAGGGACATCCCATATTGCCAGGTGGGTAGGGATGAGCAGATGAGACTATCTGTGGGTCTCATAAACTCAGGAGTGAGTTGGGTTCATCCAGGGGAGCTGACAGAGCAGGTGAATTTGGATCAGTAGGTGCAGCTGATAGAAGAGGTGGAAGATCAGAATGATATTCTGATGATTGGGGGAATTGGAGTATTCCTACCATTTGCCCAGGAGGAGGCAAAAATTTGCATTGCAGGTGCAACAACAGCAATAGAATGGTCACAACTGATAATGACTGTCAAGAAGAGATTGGAGCAGACTTTGGAAGCTACTCGAGCAGAAGAACAAGAAGAAGCAGATGAAAAGGATGATGAGCATTCTGAGGAATGTATCAACATATTCAGCCAGGGAGTTGAAAAGTAGGAAGCTATAGCATTGGAGATGACAGCTGAAGGAGAAGACGAGGAAGATTGTGAGCATTCTGAGGAATGGCTCGATATTTTTAGCCAAGAAGCTGAAAAGATTGTAACCTGGGAGATTGCAGGAACAGAGGAAGAAGAAGCAGACAACATATGTTTTGCTGAGTTGTGGCAGCAGATTGAAGCCCTGGAGGAGAGGATAAAAGTGTAGGGCATGCACATCCAACAGGTGAAGTTGGATATGGATGAGGAAGGTGTGGGAGATCATGGTGATCTGCCCATGTGCCAAAAAATTTTGCAGCTGAGGAGACTGCAGAAACAAGACCAGCCATGGGAACAACTGAATGAGGTGATAGAAGACATCAGAAGGCTGATGGTAGAGCCAGCAGAAACTGCCAACAAGGAGAAGCTAGGCAGAGAAGGGGCAGCAGCAGCAGCGCAGCAACAACAACAGGAGAATGGAGTAGATGAACAGCTCCAAAGGACGATTTGGGATACAGGAGGATTTCCAACCCCTTAGAGGGGAAGCGCATGAGCAGGAGCTCATGATTTTGTAGCTGAGGAGTTTGATGCAAGAGCATCTCTCCACATCAGCGGACAGCCAGCAGCCATGCCAGCGAATTCAAATCACATGCTAAAAGAGAGGTGCAGTCCTCATTTAAATTTGAAATGAATGTAATTGAATGTCTTAGGCTGGTGAGCCATGGAAGCCATGCCTTTGTGTAGGCTGTAGATAAGATTGGCTTTAATGCTAGATCGGCTGAGATCTAGATGCAGATGCTGGACTAGACAACCATTCATGTAATTTATTAGAGTAGGTAGACCTGGAGGGAAGAGCTCGATAAGCCCCTCAAGTAAAAGAGATTTTGATATCTCATTTTGAGTTAGAGTGTGTTGAGTTGTAGAGCCAGAGAGAGCTCAGGAACACCATTGTAATTTCAGGCATTTGCTATTTTAATATAATCAGAAGCAGTTTTTCCTACATGACATTCTGTGTTATATGGGTGTCTGTGAGTGTTCCTTTTATGTTGTGAATGTAGGATTGTTAATGCATCCTGCAGGAGTTTGTGTAATTTCAGGTTGAAGGTCTTTGAGGCTTCGTACCAGGAGGGTGTGACAGAATGGTGAGGGTTCTGAGATCCGTGCACAGAGGACGCATTTCTGAATGCTGCGGGTTCAAACAAAAGATGTGCCGAGGCACAGAAGCTGAAGTCAACAAATCAGAAGAAGAATACCTCAAGGTTGTTGAATACCTTGGAGGTAAGGCTGTGTATGAGGAACACAGTTGCAGACAAAATTCTGCTATGAATTATGTAGAGCTCTGCCAGGTGGGCATTGAGCATGAGCACGAGGTGCTAGAGGAAGAACTCTGTTGAGATTTTGAAGGAGAAGAAGAATCACTGAGGATTTTGAGAGCTCTGCCAGAAGGGCATCGCGCAAGTGCAAGGAGTGCACAAGAAAAGAAGACAGGACCTTTGAGTGTTCTGTGGAGGAGATACTCCGCCAGGAGGGTGTCGAGGAAGTGTGAAGATAGGCATAGAGGTGAAGAGAACTCTTTGAGTTCTGTGTTATGATGGGAGAGTCCACTGAAGGGCCTCCACTGGGTTGCTGAATACCCAGAAGTACTCAAGAAGAGGTTGCTTGAGCGAAAGAGAGCCAGGAAGGCACTTTATTCTTCATCTGTGGGAGAAGGAAGGAAGATAAAATCCCCCAAGGGGTCTGAGTGGTTGCGGAAGCTCAGAAGAGATAGCACGCTATGTGTACATGAAGACTCTATAGGAGAGCAGACATCGGAATCCTCTAAGGATTCGAGGAGAACAAGCTCAGAAGGAATAACGTCTTGGAGAACGCACAGCGAGGTACGAGGTGATAGAGCTCGCAGAGGAGGGAAGCATAGGTCGAGGCCTTTTGAATCTTTGAAAGTTCTTCCAAGTGCAGGAAGAAAGAGCGCCAAAGCTCGTGAGGAGCAACATGGGCCATTTGATCAGCCGATAGAATCTGGACCATTTGTTTTCAAGTCCAAGGAGCAGTCGGAGGAGTGCATAGGAGGAAGAACGGATGGACGAAATCCTCTGAGGAGGTTTCGCGAAGTTCCGAGGAGCGTTAGATATTGCATAGGTGGAAGGAGGTTATGGCAAGAGGGTCCAAAGAGTGCCAAAGCTTAGGAGAGGCAGAGCCATTGATTCAGAATCACGAGAGTCCTCGGATCTACACGTGGTATCGGGTATCGGGAGTTCGCAGGGTGAAAGCCCAAGTATTGGGTGTTCAAAGTCGCGAGGCGCGAGGACGCGAAGCGGTGAAGTGGAGAAAATATAGGATCCATCCATCTGAGGAGGACAGGTGGCAGAGATCGAGAGATCTCATGAACTCAGGAGTTCGCAGAGTGAAAGCCCAAGTATTGGGTGTTCAAAGTTGTGAGGCGCGAGGACGTGAAGGGGTAAAGTGACGAGAGATTTAGAGCCATCCATATGAGGAGGACAGGTGGTAGAGATCGAGAGATCTCGCGAACTCGGGAGTTTGTAGAGTGAAAGCCCAAGTATTGGGTGTTCAAAGTCACGAGGCGCGAGGACACGAAGTGGCAAAGTGACGAGAGGATTGTAGCCATCCATCTGAGGAGGACAGGTGGCAGAGATCAAGAGATCTCGCGAACTCGAGAGTTCGCAGGGTGAAAGCCCAAGTATTGGTTGTTCAAAGTCTCGAGGCACGAGGACATGAGGCGAAAAAGTGGCGAGAGGATTGTAGTCATCCATATGAGGAGGATAGGTGTCAGAGATCGAGGGATCTCATGAACTCGGCAGTTCGCAGGATAAAGGCCCAAGGATTGGGTACTCCAAGTCATGAAGGCGCGAGGAGCGAGAAGAGGATAGCCATTGGATCTGGATCGTTGGAGGACCATTGGATCTGCACGTTGGATCTCGTATCGGAGTCTCGGGAGAAGAGACTCGAGAATTTGGTCACAGGGATTGCGAGATCGCGAGAAGCAATATCCCGACAATTGGAGGGCAGTGTGGGCCATAGCAGAGTCGGTGAGTGGAGTACAGGTGGCACGAAGCCCTCGGGATCTTTCCATGAGAAGTCCCGAAATATTGGTGTCAGGATTCACGATCCTACGAGGTTCGAAGTCTCGGAGAGACAAAGAACCGTTGAAAGGTCAACTCTCGTGCGCATCGGCACTTCGGTACATAGGGTGTCGAGAGTTGGAAAATCAAGGGTTGGATATAGTGGGTCGCAAGGTCGTGAAGGAGGTAAGGCCATGGACATGGGAGTAGTGGTCATATGGTGGGAGCTAATGCTGGAGGGCCAACGCGTGATGAAAAAGGAGTTCATCGGAGAATCAGAGGTCAGGAGTTTGAGAGTACAGTGGCTCGGCAGCAGAAATGCCAAAACCCTGAAACCCCGATAGTGAATCGGGGACACCCACGRCTAAGTGTAGAGGTCGTGAAGGAGGTTAGAAGGACCTGTGGATCAGGTAATTGAGTAGTGATTCCCGAGGGGATCTAAAGAGCCGCTTCGGCTCAGAGATAAGAAATCGAACGATCATGTGAGCAGGAGAGCGCGACAGGGGTATGGACGCGTCAAATCGCGTGCATCAACTGTTTTCCAAGGCATCATTATTGTAGTTGGTAACCTTAGTAGCCTATCTCTTTAGGGTCTTTACACGAGGTGACTATGGAGGGGTAAGTCTTCACGGTACCTAGAATCGACATTGGTCAAACTCAATTGGGCTCCTTGGAGGGTATACCCATGATTGTGTGTGGGTGCTTGCACCAGGGTGTAAATCCATTAAAAAGGTCGTCAACGTAACTTTTCCACTCGCTTATCCCAACCCCTTATTGTCTCGATTTCACGACGTTGAATTGCATCATCAAATAGTGACCTCGAAATAAGAAGGTTTGTTTTCTTGGTTTGATTCTTAGATTTTATTAGTGAGTGTTGTTTATTTTCTCTAGTTGGGAATATATTTTTTTTTTTCTTTACTCGATTCAGCCAGCATCGACCTTCTCCATTCATGTAGGATTCAAGATATGCCCCTGGAAGATCTGAAAGGATACCAACCTTTTCTTCATAATTCACCAGAAGTCTCTCCAGAGGGAGTAGCCGATCACAAAGTCACTTCGAAAGTTGGAAGCACACACTCTTTGGAAGGATTTCGAATTGTTTCAGTCTCCTTAGAGGCTTTCTGCCTCCCTATCAATATGGCATTGAGTGTTGTATGAAATCCACGTATGATCTGGATGAACTCATCAGGAGAAATTGTTGTTGATGAAAAAAATTAAATACCTAATGGACCTAACACAGGATCTAGATTAGAGGATCCACATTTTCATAGTGAATATTTTAGGACCCTGGCTCATACTGTCGAAGCTTCTAATCCTAGTTCTGTCCCTTTGACAGTACTTGATCTATACGGTTACCTAGGAGCGAGTCCCGATCAACCTATAGTATCACAAGTGCCTGAGACGTTCGTCACCTACACAGTACCTTTGGACCATTTTATTGGTACTACCAGTAGTGTCACCACCATTTCAGACCAAATATTGATTGGTTCTCACTCAATCCCTATTCTTCAGATGGACCATTCTACTATGGTCCCACAAGCTACCATGATTCCTATCAGAAATGTGGTTATCTCCCAAGTTTCGATTGGGACACCACTTCCATCTAGACCACATCCATCACTTCCCCTTGAGCATACAACTCTAAACCCTTCCATTTCTATCCCTACCCAAGGTCCATCCAGAATTTGTGTTCCTCCTGGGTATAATGTTTCTACTAGTTTCATTCCTACACCTACCCAGGTTCTCTCTAGAGGGATTTATGTTCCTCCTCCACCTTTTCTTGGAGGATATGTCCCTAGTGGCTCCAATCTAGTTGGAGGCACCAGTCATTCATTCACTTCTGGTTACTAGATTCCTATTGGAGGTCAACCTCAAGATGGGGGGCAACCTCAATTAGGGAGTCAAACTCAAATTGGGGAACAACCTCAACTTGGGGGGAAACCTTAGGTTGGAGTCCATAACCTATTGTATGGACAGAACACACCTGGATCACAATATCAACTTTGGAACCTTCTTTCCCAAGGAAATACACAATCGTCTAGGGGGAAACACCCTCAAGTTAACTCTTTTGTACCCCCTAACTTTGGCCAACCATATCTAGGTTCCTTGAATCCCACTTGGGGTCAGGGCATTCAAACTAGTCTCCCTTACCAAGGGAACCCCTCTACCCAACCCAAACTTATGGGCTATGTGTCCCAAAACTCTCCACAACTGAGTCTGGCAGGACTGTCTAATTATTTACATATTGCTTACGGTCCTACTAGTATACCTACGAGACTTCCTCCTAAAAACTACCAATTTCCACAAGTGACCCGACAGCTTCCTTTTCTATCCACTTTGGACGTACCTGATCTGTCTAGGATTCTGAATGACCCCATATTACACTCTCCTCATTGGCCCGTTATACCGGCCAAGTTACTGTCCGACATTCCTAAATTTGATGTTCGAGTAGGAGAATATCCTAGTAATCATGTTATGACTTTTCATCTGTGGTGTTCATCTAACTCCTTGATGGATGACTCCATCAGACTGCGAATTTTCCAACGAACTCTCACGGGTTTGGCAACAAAATGGTACATCGCGTTACCTCGAGTTTTCTTCAATGATTTTAACACCCTAGCCATGGCCTTTCTAACACATTACCAGTTTCCAATTTGATATGAGACAACAACTGAAATTTTGAGTTCTTTCAAGAAATCCTCATCTACTCATATTTCTGATCACATCCATGAGTGGAGGAGAAGAAGAAGTTTAATCAAAGTTCCTCTTCCTGATCAAATATTAGCTGAGTGGTTTACCAAATCACTCATTGGACCTATTGATCATGATGTCTCCATGGTAGGTGTTGTAACTGAAGAGAAGGTGATTAGTCATGCTCAGTATCTTGATCTTGTTTATTTGCAAATGGGAACATGTTACGATTTGATCCCTGACGCTCCTCGTCCTTCCACCAAGCCTACCCCAAAACCTCCAACAACCTCTCATGTTGTTTATGGTGTGATTTCCACCTTCTGCACTGAGACCCAGTCGATGCATGCCAGTCACACCAATCCCAAATCCAATAATTCTAATGCACAAGATACTCCTACTCCTACTCCTTCCACCGGTAAGACTACCAAAGTTAATTTTGTTCAATCCACGCTTGTCGGAAAGAATCAAAATAAAAAAGAAAGGAAAGGGTAAGAACAAGGAGGAAAATAATAATAATCCACAACCTGATAAAGCCAAAACACAAACCATTGATGATAAAGACAAACGTAAACCTCGCTACCTCTGCCTCATTTGTGGTGACGATCATTACACGAAAGACTTTCCAAGACGTGCCGAAGTTACTAAGTTCCTCCAAGGGACCGGGAAACCTTCTACACCTGTCATTTTTTCACAACCTTTCCCTTCTCAATAGTAAGCCCAACTGGTCATCCATGACCGAGCTACCCCTTCTACTTCATCCTATGTCCTTATGTGTACTGGTGACTCTAAAAAGAATGAAGTTGCAGTCACAAATCGAGCCAAGGATTACTCTCCATTAAAAGAGAAAGTTGATGACATATCACCTTCATTGGTACAACATTCTCCCCCAACTTTACCTCCCAAAGTTCCTCTTCATCTCGAACAACTGCATCTCGATACAGTCCTTCACCCTCCTCCTAAGGGCATTGCTTGAAAATCTGTGTTTAACCCTCACGCTCGTGTTGCACAAAACTATAGCATTGTAGAAGATCTTGCGTAAGCACCCTCGACGATGTCAACTCTCGAATTCCTTCAAAGTTTCCCAACTCAATGAAAGGCACTGTTAAAGGCCATCGGTGGAATTGATCCCACAGATACAATATTTGACTTGGAAGATCATGTTCCAAAGCTTCCTCCTCAGTTAGCATTCCAGATCGAAGTTGTTGTTGAAAACAAGAACATCTACATAACTGTTATTGACAAAGGAGACTCAACTTGCATCATGTATGTTACTTGTTGGAAATCCATTGGCTCTCCTACCCTCACCGAATCACACAATACACTTAAGTCCTTCACTGGTACATGCTTTAAACCCTACGATGTTCTTCCTTTGTTGTCTATTACGTTAGAAGGTAAATCGATCAATTTTGAGGTTGAGGTCTTTGTTACACATCAAAATTACTGATTATGACAATGGCCTAGTGTCATCGTTATCAATATTACAAGTGTCACAGTTTGGTCACAAGTGTCACAAATGTCAAAAAAAACATACTGCCATACAGTCTATGTCGTGCCTATAACGATGTCAGAAGGACACTTGAAACACCTCAAACAACTAATTTGGAAGAAGAGGAATGGGTTAACAAAGTTTATAAACCTTTTGCCACTAAAAAATCCACTCAAAATACATTTTTAGAGAGGAGCGCTCCCCTATACACTAACAGGAAGCACTGGCACTCCTTGCACCCTTTTAGGGGAGCGTTATAGCACTCTGGTGCCCCTTTTGGGGGAGAACTACCTTTTTTGGGAGAAATTTGGTTTGTTTAGAAGAATGAGGGAAAGATCCCTTCAATATTTGAAGGCAGTTGGATTTAAATCCTTGGTCAAGCCATGATCTTAGGGAAGATCCATAACTGAAGGAGGAGAATCCTCAACTTACCCCAAAGATATCTCAAGTGGTTGGGCCTCTCCAAGCCTATATAAGGAGGCCTTCTCATGGTGAAAGGGGATGGAAAGTATTGTGAAGCATCTAACTTATGATCTCATGAGGAAGATGTCACTTGGAGCATCAACATTCTGCGTGTGGATTGTTTAAGAAAGGGTTTGGACAAGGAGAGCTTGATGAATCTGTTGCACTCACATCTATGGTTGTAAGTATTCTTCATCGTTGTTCTCATTAATATAACATGCTTGGCCTGTTTATTTCAAACTTGTACTTGTTCCATATAAGTTTTTCTGCAGTAGATGGATCTATGTTTTAGCTAATCTCAGTAGAGTAGGAAGTCTTTTGTATTTTTGCTTGTCTTGTAGGGCCTACCAAGGAGCTCAAGATCGAAACTCATCCTGGACCTTGCGGGGACAAACAAAATTCATAAGGTACATGCCTTCCTCCTTCTCTTTTTTTCATCAGCTTGATTAGATCTAAAAGGAAGTCAGTGTCCATGTTAAGCATTTTTTGTCTTAGAGTTAAGGGTCTATCTCTCAAGAGGAAATCTACTTGTCCGCAGGGAGATTTTCCTACAATAGTCTTCGATGCACCTCTTGATTATAACCTTTTACTCGGTCATAGCTGGATTGATTCCATGAGTGCATTTGTGTCTACCATTTTATGTTTGGTACGTTTCCCCCACCAAGGAAAAGTCGTTACTATAGACCAACTGGCCTTTTTTAATTCTGATTCCCATACTAGCAACATTCCATTCATTTTGAAGACATCTCCTGTTTACGAGAATGTTGGCGTGGGTCTTTTGAAAGATTCAAATTTTATAGGTACATTTCCAATCCCACCACTCGATATCCCACCTCCTTTTTTTGCCTCTATTAACATGATATCCACCACTGTTCATGAATCCCCTAATTCATACAACCCATGGGTGGTACCTATCTCTGGTGATTACTCTCGTTATGACAACAAAATGCCCTTAAGTCTGACCGAATCTGGTTACTAAGCTATTCAATCGACAACCCCTTCCCCCCTTTCTCTCTATGATTCATCTCCTGATCCATTTCATGTGATCTTTCCTACTGATGATATGATCATGCCAGTCATGTCTATGGACAACACCTCTTGGGACGATGGACATCATCGATCCATTCTCTTCCTAGAATGCAACACCATAGAGAGTTACCAGTGGATTTCGACTCCTTCGACCGTTGTGGTTATTTCCTCAGTTCCTCAATCATCACATTATGTTTTGTACGAAGGGAACTTGAGCAACATTTTTCCTACCATTCCTCTCAACATATATATTAAACCCGGAGTCATGGGGAATCTTCAAATTGGAGTGTCTTGTTCTACCGACGAGGTCCACAAATACAAAGCCCTTTTCCAAGAATTCTACGATGTTTTCTCTTAGAGTTACGAAGAGATGCCAGGTATCGATCCTGATATCATTGTACGTGATATTAAGAAATACCCAGATGCTAAACCCATTCAGAAGAGACTTCACCCAGTGCACCCATGTAAAGTTGCTGCTATCAAGCTTGAGGTTGAAAAACTTCTTAAAGTTGGCTTCATCTATGTTTGCACTCTTTTCGTCGATGTGTGAGAAAAAAGTGAGTGCTTACATGCCTAGTTGGGCTCTGCTAGTCATGACAGCTATGATGTAAAAGGTTAGAAAGAAAACAACTAAACTATTAACAAGAATTAAACAAAAACTAAATA
>SNQJ01S0018120.1:56479-108931 GCA_010110895.2 Picea sitchensis | reverse complement strand
CGCGGGTTTTGCACCCCACAGCCGCGCATATGCGCTCAATATACAAAGATATTGCGCGCGCGCGCTCGTTTTTAGTGGGTATGCTGCGCTTTTTAATTTTTTAGCCATTTTTGTATAGTTTTGGCCCTTTTGTTGTGCTGTGGAATTAATCCTTGTGCCATGAATGCCTGTTTTTCTGTGCTGATGATGCGGAGTTCTTGTCACCCTATGTGGACGAAATTTCAGTGATAACAATCTATCCCATGGCTTTGACTGATTTAGTATCCAATCTAGTTCTGGTGAATAACAAACAAGGTACCATCCACGTCTGTGTAGATTATAGGGACATAAATAAGGCTTGTCCTAATGACAATTACCCAACCCCCTTCGTTGACCAGATCGTCGATGACTGTGGCGGAAGTGAGATATTCTCTTTGATAGATGGTTTCTCCGGCTATAATCAAATTAACATATTACCCATGGACCAACACAAGACTGCTTTTATTTTCTCTTGGGGGACCTTTTCTTACCGGAAATTACCCTTTGGTCTCAAGAACGTTGGCGCAACTTTTCAGCATGCTATGTCTTATGCTTTCCATGATATTAAGCACATCGTACAACCTTATCTTGATGATCTATCGGTGCATTCCATGCATTGCCAAGACCACCCGACACATTTGAGGGCCATTTTTGTACGTTGTCGTTATTATTGTATCCACTTAAACCCACACAAATGTGTCTTTTTTGTGGATTCCAGCCGACTTCAGGGATGATTTTAGGGGCTAAATTTTGTGCTCTTGGGCTATTTTTCAATGGTTTTCACAAAAAAGAGATTCACTATTTTAAAAATGATTCACCCAAATTCTATAGGATAAAATTATTTTACCTTAAAAATCGCCAAAATTTTATAAAAACTATATAAAATCCTTATAAATTTGAACATTTTTACAAAAATATCGCCAAACATTTATAGTTGGCATATGAAGGATTAGTAAGATTCACCAAGGTTTCTACATTTTAAAATAAATTTCCATCCTTAAAATCATCCCTGGCCGACTTCTTGGTTTTATCGTGTCGATACATGAGATTCATGTAGATCCTTTGAAGGTTGAGGCTATCCTTAATCTACATCCTCTTTCCACTTTATGCCAACTCCAAAGCTTGCAAGGGAAGGAAAACTTTTTATTCATCTCATCCCAAATTATTTTGAACTTACGAAAGGATTCACTTGGATTCTCAAGAAAGGTTATGAGTTTGTATGGGACGATACCGCAAACAAAGACTTCAAATCTTTGAAAATTTCCTTAACCTGTATACCATTATTGTTTCCCCCTGACTATAGTTGGGATTACTTCCTCTACTTAGCTTCTTCAGACTCTACCATTGGTATGGTTTTAGTCCAAGAGGATGATTCAAATGATGAACATGTGATATACTATTTGAGTTGGAGTCTCACGACTACTGAGACCAAATAATTCCATGTGGAGAAACTGTCCTTGGCAACTGTTCAAGTTGTCCAACGTTTTCATCATTATATCCTATTACAAAAAACCACTGTTATTTCTTATTGCACCCCTATGAAGCATATCCTTACAGGACAATTTCTAGGGGGAAAATAATCCAAATGTATAGTGATTCTCCAGGAGTTTGACTTAGAGTTTGAATGCACTAAGTCTAATAAATCTTTGGTTTTCACCGAACTGATATGTGACCTTCCCTCCACTAAGACAAAAAATGTGGTAGAGGATTCCTTACTTGATGAATCCCTTTTTCTAATCAATTTTGATGACATATGGTATGGAGATATCATTATCTATCTCCAAACTCAAACTTTCCGACCCGATCTCTCTAGTACAGATCATCATCGCATACGCTATCGAGCCCATCAATACATCATTCTAGGTGATACTCTTAACCGCCACGATGTTGATTCTATTTTTCGACGATGTCTCACTTACGAAGAAGCTAAAAAATCTTTTACTGACTATCACTCTAGAGCTTATGGAAGTCATATGTCTGGTTATGCCACTGCCCAAAAGATCTTACGAGCGGGTTATTTCTGGCCTTCTTTATTTAAAGATTGCATCACTGCTATTTAGAAATGCCATGCTTTCCAAACTTACAATAACAAGATAAGGTCTCACCCTACTCCTTTACATCATGTATTTTTCGTTGGTCCATTATCCAAATGGGGCATTGACTTCATGACATGTAACCCTCACTCAGCCGGGGAGCATGCATACATCATTGTAGCTATGGATTATTTCACTAAATGGGTCGAGGCAATGCCTACATTTGATAACACCAGGAAAACTGCAACATTGTTCATATTCAATCATATCATTACTCGATTTGGTATCTCTCAAGCTATCGTTACTGATCATGGTAGCCATTTTTGGAATTTCATGATGTCCGAACTTACTGAAAAGTTGGGTCTTTGCCATGAAAGCTCAACCCCCTGTTACCCACAAGCCAATGGCCAAGTTGAAGAAATCAACAAATTTCTCATTACTATGCTTCGATGGATGATAGGAATTCATAAGACAACCTATCTAATGATGTTGTTCTCCACATTGTGGGCCTATCAGACATCTGTCAAGTCTTCCATGAGATTTACACCTTTCCAGCTAGCTTATGGTATCGAGGCTATCTTGTTGATTAAATGTGAAATACCATCTTTGAAACTGGCCATTAAACTTCTCCCCAATACCTCCGCTGAAGAAGAGTGTCTTTTGTATTTAATGCAATTAGACGAAACCTGTCGCAATGCCGCCCTAGTTATTGAAACTTGGAAGAAACGTGTTAAAGACCAATATGAAAAGCATGTCAAGCCATGTGTTTTTTCTGAAGGTGATCTAGTTCTCCTTTATGAACAGGATCGTGATTTTCTAGGGGTCGGTAAATTCAAGGCCATGTGGCGAGGTCCTTACATTGTCAAACGTGTGTTGGACAAGGGAGCTTATGAGCTAGTTGATTATGATGGAATCCCTTTGAGTGAGCCTCGAAATGGGATTTACTTAAAGAATTATTATTCTTAAGTCATTTTTGCATGAGTTCTTGTACTTTTAGTTTATCATACTCTTTTCTACTTTTCCATTGTTTGGTTTTGACCTTCAACTGCTTACCTTGCATTGTTCTTGGTTTCCATATGTCGGTGTCTTCGCTACCCTACATTGGCTTTGCTGAAGGTGCTAGCCACAGTACTCAGAACTTAGCATCTACTGCTTGGGAAATCTATGCACCTACAGATGAGTTGATTAGTCTTCATGGTGTTATTGGATGTGCAACTAACAATATCGTAGAACACAGTGAAATCATCGAATTATTGACCGACGATGTGTCTCTTGGAATCCATCATCTTGTTTTATGCCTCGATTCACAGTTAGTAGTCTTACAGTTGAGTAACGTCTACTCCATTTGAATTCCTACATTATTAAGGGTATATTTATGAATTCTCCTCTTGGAACGTCATTTTGATTACATTGAATATCAACACATTCCTAGATGTCTAAATACATTAATAGATGCATTGGCTAATTATGTGTTAGACAGACATTTGACAAATTTATAAAATCCAATCAAACTTTGTATATACAACAAGTAATCCAGTAGAAGCCTCATATATATAACGATAACGTTTTTACAAAAAGTGTCTTTGTCCGAAGACCAAAATGTCAAAAATGTGAAGCACATGGCTTCATATACAAATATATCATCAAGGATGTTGATTGCGATAACATGCAACTTCCCATGCTACTCTACAGAGCAATCGACCGATGGAAGAAGATATGCCCACTATATGGTGTTGGTAATGCCTCGGGATCTCATCAATAGAGGCATCTGGGATGTCCACTGTTAGCCCCTCCAAGTTTTTCTCTATAGCCGCGTAGTCAGCAATGGCTAATCCTGCTACCTCAACTCTCTCACCTCATCTCTGAATGGGAGATGAACCTGGAGGTCGATCAGGTCCCACATCTGCATCATCAAAGTGTTTTTTTATTATTAGTCATTGGATAAAAGACATAAAAAAAAATCATATTTAAAAATTACAAAAACACTATAAAAACAAAATGTACTTCTTACCTATGTTCCCCCACTGAGAAACTTCAGGAAGAACCAATTCTGGATCACCTCAGAAATCCAAGCTGGTATATGCGTAGTCATCTACCATAGGCATCTGGGGCCTCAACCAATCAAAGAAAACATCATTATACCCGACGATAGGACCAGTCACATGCCGAGCCATGAGGTCACACCACCTCTTCATTCTTGGATCCTATGGGGCTGGTATGCCCCACTATACCTATAGGTGCAAGTGTGGAACCCTCTCCAGGAAAAAGGACACCAAAATCGATCTGTATCCAAATTGTTTCAAGTCACCTCTCCTACACTTGGTCAACTATTTCTTCATGCTTCTGAGAACCTCATCACTCCAGTTGAAAACTCGGGGCGCCATGCATTCCAGCGCATAATGGAAGTCTCTCTGAAGGGCCATATGGGGAGCTTCACTCCCTGCCATATGTGCGATGGTGTATAGGATAGTTCGTATAGGTAAGTCACAAACATCTTAGATAGCGACCTTGCCAATATGTCTCTCAGCGTCTAGCACGCAATGTGCACTGATATAGTGGCTCATAGGTTCTTCACCTCCTCTTCTACATGTCAGTGTAACTCGAGCCCCTTGATGAGACAACCCATTCAAGAAGTATATATCCTCCATGTCTATCTCAAGGATGTGGTCCCCCACATGGAATACGTGTTGGTCTACATCCCACATATGGACTAAGTACTCAAGTAATCTCAACTGGGCCCTCATGCCCTGGATCTTGAAGAATTTTAGCAGTCCACATTGTCGGAGGGAATTTACTATTCTTGGGTCATTCCCGGTAAAGTATTATTCATCCAAATGTTCTCTCTCTTGCCATTCCAACATCCTTACTGTAGAAAACTTGAAATGGAACATAAAAGAGGCATTAGCATCTTCATATTTCTCCTAGACACTTTTTATTGGCAGAAGCATCTAAAAAACATTTTGGTTTTGCACACGTCGCAGGCTAGCCAGCTCGTACAGTGCGGAGTCATCGCACTATAACTTAAAGGTCACATGCGATGACCTTTCGTCATCACAGGGCACGATATAGGGTGCCTGCAACAACCTCTAGGCACAAGTACCCTAGAAAATGCAACCTAAAAATATATTTCTAACCAATGAAAAGTAAAAATTAATCCATGAAAAGTTGAAAGAGATGAAAATTACATGTCCTATGGAGACCATTCGCCAAAAGATCAACCATGCCTGCCGCAATCCGCAGTGGAAGTTTGAGGTAAAAAGGGGGTTTTGGAACAAAGTTTGTGTGGAGTAACAATGAAATGGTAAAAATAAGTTTTTACCGAATTTTATTAACTTTTTACTTTTTCCATTTCATTTTTATATTATTTATGTATTTCACCTAAACCCTAGACTTCTAATGGTATTACAAGTGTTTGATTTTTTGCAGGTGAGAAATCTAGAAGTGGAATTTGAACAAGGATACATATTTTGGGATTTATTTTATACATTTGTTGTTTGTACAGATCCTTTTAGATTTTTTCAGGAAAAACTCTGAGCATAGTCTTTGTTCCTTCTTGTGCTTGTAAATCAATGAGAAGGTAACCGGGTATACTTTTTTCTTTTCATACTTGTAATGGTAACACGAAAAGATAAACCCATGGAGTATCCTTTAAGATCTTTTCATGCTCCGTAAAAATGAAAAGTTTTCTGAGCAACCTTGTTCTTTTCATGCTCGTAAAAGTATTTGAAGAAAACATTTGATGGGCGGTAGATTATCAATTTTTTGGTCTCATCAAATTAACTTACGAAAAAGGAACTTGTGGAGTCCCCTTTAAGTGATTTTCAAACTCTCTAAACATGAAAAACCCTTGAGTTTTGTTTCTTTGGACTCGTTAAACAAACATTGAAAGACCCATATGGGACCGAACCACTCCTTCTTAGGGTTCGTTAAACATACACTGAGGGACTCTTCTAAAGGATGATCTTACATCAACAAGCATATGTTATCCTCCTCAATCTTGTGTAAAAATAAAGAGGTACTCACCAGAAATGGTGGGGGGGAATTTGGGAAAGAAATGTGTCTCTGTATCCATGTTAGTGGCAGTAATAGTCGCTCTTGAACATGATACCCCTCTTCATCATTTGAATCTGGGTTGGGAAATCAATTTGTCTCTCATTTGAATATCCACATTTCCATATGTTGGGTCCTCCTTGAGTCAATGCTACCAAGTCTATTGTTGTGTCGTTCACGTGTTCAAGAGAAGTCTGTACTTAATAAACCTCCTATTGAGTCATCCATCTGCAGTTATAAATTTTCTACCATGTCGGCCTTCCATGTGTCAGTTTCGAATCATTTCACACTCTGATCTATATCAAATATGTTACTCATTTTGTGTAATTGATGGGGGATACATCAAGGCCCTCCTGTGACAATTTGTTTCCTATTAACTTCAGCTCATTATCTAGGAACAAGATATAGAAATCATTCAGTGCCTTAGAGCCTGCATGCCTCAATGCTAGGCTTCTTCATTTTCAACAGTGGGTTCACATCATTGGTCCCTTATTGGAAGATTATCTCAAGTGTTTGACTTCAATGTCTTTATTCACACTTGTTGGATTGTACTGGGGTACCTTGGGAGTCATTAACATCAATGGTGATTTCCCTCGCACTTGTTAACAGTTCTCATCATTGATCGATAATCAAGTGGTTTCTACCATGTTCAACTTCAGCACCTGTAATTGCATGGTCGGATTCGTACTTAGGAATGATGGAAATGAAGACCCTCGGTCACATCATTCTGATCCAGGCTGCGATGGAGTATTCATGATTTGTATTGACACATAGATCCACTTTGTATGTCTCATGGCTATGTTCAAATTTGAAGTATTTAATGCATAGATCCACAGTGTATTCTGGGTGGCTATGTTGATTCACGATGACATGGATCCACGGTGTATGTTTAGTGGCCATGACTCATTTGACACTTTTTAATCTGAGTATGGGAATTCCTACCTCGAACGATGGTATATTATTATGTTAATAATTGATTGTTTGCAGGTTCCCAACTGATGCGCTCCTTGTTTCTGACACACACACATTTTACAAAGTATTCCAGTTGTCACAAGTTCTAGCCTCATACTTTGGGGGGAATGATGTTACACATTGTTTTGGTCATCTTAGTGATCCACTAACAACATGTGTTCATGTTCCCAAAAAGATCCTTTCTCCATGAGGAAAGTGACTGGATTCCTTTTCCAAAAAACCCTATTAAGGAAGGTTGTCATAGGCTGCATCATAAGCAGGGTGTGATGATGCCTGGTCATCGCACTCTGCCCTAAAAATGGTTTGCGACATCTCTGAAGGTTTCTCTACAGTTGGGGTGCGACGATGTCAAAAGGATAAGAAAAGGTTTACCTTCACGAAAGTTCTGGAAAGGGATCTTCTAGAAGGTAAGGTGGCATCTGTATGGTTGGGATCCTACTCGCTTCTCTGATTTGGTGGGATCATCCTAATATCTTTAACCATATCTCTTTCCCCTATATAAAGAGGGATTTCTCATGGAAAAGGCTAAGTTTAATCAAGGTTGATTCAAGCAAGATTATTATTGAATAGGCTAAGATTGTATGGAGAATTTTACATTGGGCCATTCTTGAGAGCTTCATTTCAGTTCACCAAGTCATTGTGGATTTTCTTCATTCAATTTTGGAGCAAGTGTGTGTCTTGGAGAAAAGGGTCATCGGAAGGGTACCTTGAAACATCAAGGCTTTGGTTGTAATCTCCACTTTCATTATTTATAATACAATGATATGTTTCTTTCCCATAAAACTCATCTCATTTTATTGTATGATTCCTTGATCACATACATAGGTTCTCTTTGAGTATGCTATATTGATTTCACTTTGGTTGGCTGCTGTTCTCTTGCGGATCCAATATCACAGGAGCACTGGAGTGGATCTAGGATGACAACGACAAGAGGAAGAGATATTTAAATAGTATTTCACCTATCTTTCATTTGATAGTAAACTCAATGGTTAGAGCTTAGGGAAAGCGTCATGTGTTGTTATGTTTTTTTCTAGATATAGGTGGATCTAGGGAGATCTGTTTATGTCTGCATTTACTGATAAGTCCCATAACAAGCACTTATTGTATGATCTAGATCTACAGAAATACAACACTGGTATGTTTGGTATTCATTATGGTTACATCTTGTTGGGGTGAGTGTTGAGTCATATCTTGTATTTCTTGGTACATGGTTGAGGGTTTTTGGTTGTGATGTGTTAGTGAAGTTGTTGGTGTGGTTTGAGGTTTCATATCAGTGAGGATTTTATGTCTATTTCATGTGAGGGTTATTAAACTTGATCATGATTGTATACACATGTATGGAATGTGACTAGAGAGACATATATGCACTTGGTTAAGGGATATGTATGATGATTTATGTATAAGGAATAACTACATTTTGGACACAATGACACATTACAGGTTGATGTGACAGAGGAAACAAAGAGTCAGAGGTTTAGAAAGGTGAAAACCCTAGCTTTCTGAAGGTGTACACAAGATGCATTATAGACAGGTCATGTACATATGAAGGTTGGAGTATAGACAGGTCGCATACATATGCGAGCTGCAACATAGACAAGCCGCGTACCTATGGTAATTGTTGGTACAAGTGGACTTTCGGTACAGGATTGATTACATGATTTTTGTACATATTGGTTACAGTTTGTTGGCATAGATTGGTATAAGTTTACAGTGGTATATTTCACATTGACAATGTGGCAGTGGTTTCATCAGTTTTGGCATTTATATTTTAGGATGGTTGGACGAGGAAAGGAAAGGGAGTTGTAGCCTCCTTCCGGTTGGTGCCAGAGAATCACAGAGTTGAATCTTCCTTCAGGTTGAAGCCTAAGAAATAGGTGGTTGTAGTTGGAGAACCTAAGGGGTTGTAGCCTCCTTCTGGTCAGAGTCAGAGAATTAGGGAGTTGGTGCTTCCTTCAGGTTAGAGCCTAATAAACTAGGGGTTTGGAGCTAGAGAATTGGAAGTTGGTTCTTCCTTGAATGTAATTCTTTACATATAAGAGAATCATCATGTGGTTTTTTCCTGCATTGGGTTTCCATGTAAATATTGGTGTACAGTGCGTGTAGATGTGTTTGTTATTTTTTATTATGCATTGATGAATGTTAATGTTTATATTGATGATGAACATATGAACATGGTTGAATAAGTAAAAATAATACACATTGTGGTTTAAAGGATTAATAAGTGGTATAATTGTTCATTACTAATTCACCTCCCCCTCTCAATAATCCAAAAACCAATATTTCTTTCCCAGTAATATCAAGATTCTTCTTTGAACTATCATCGTCTAGAATAATCAAATTCTCCTTTTTAAGAGAATGTTTGAACATAGCCTTTTAATTAAGCCTCAACTTCTTTGTAGGCCATGTTTTAGGTCTGCTAGGGTTGCTAATAGGATGTTTTCCTTTATTCTTCTTACTATTTCTTTCCAATGTAGGCTTCTCAACTGATCTATCATGATCTTCTATTTCAGTTTCAATTTTTACCTTTTGTAATTCTCATTTTCTTTTCCCTATCATCCTTCTGGTACAAACTCTGTCATAACCCAAAAATTCCTATTTTGAACTAGAGAATCTAGGTTCCTTCTTAATTTATTCCTCCTGTTGTAAAATGTGCTTCGTCTTTCTTGATCTGGTATCTCTAGTTATAGGAGAAGCTTCTTCTACCTTTTTTTTTTATTTTTATATTTGCTTCCCTTTCTTGTTGAAACCCTAGTTTTCTTATCAGGAGTTGTATTTTTTGGTTTTAAACCATGTTCTTTGAACCCTATGGAAGACAATAATTGTTCCTAGGACACTTGAACTTCTCTTAATGCATACATAACCAACATTTTAATTATACCTTGGTGAAATAAGATTTTATGAGTAGTTTTAGGATGACTATGTATCCTCTTCGCCATTTTTGTCAATTTTTTTATTAGGTAAAAGGGGAAATTTATTTCATGATCACCACTTAAATTCATTAGAAAATGCATGTGGTAGTAATGAATGATGGAAAACCTAACTTCACAGGTAATATACTTTTGCACCATTTCTAAAACACTTTGTCACTCTTCCTTCAACCATTTATTCAAAATTCCTTAGCTCCAATCTGGGTTGCGATGTTCTAGCATAAGGAATTGATTGCATAGGTTTGAAGGTAGTTTTCCTTTATTCCACCATCTTTCATGATTTACAAGAAATTGACAAGCTGCTACAATGGAATGCTCAATGACATGAATGATCAAATTTCCAACCTGAGTATGGAACCCATTGAAATTCTTGTCAAACAACATCGAAATTTGTTCATGGTGACCCTGAAAAGTGAAACAGAACTTAAACCATTCTCCCTGGATGAATTTATCCATAATATTAGGGAAATATTCTAATAATTCGATCCCTGCAAGTTCCAATATGAGAACTCGAGCTCCCTTCTTTGGTGACATGTTGTTCACTTTGCAACGCCCACACTGACTATGAGCTAGGTTAAACCTATTAACAATTTAGGGTTTCCTCATGTTCGGGATTTCAAAACTACATGTAAAGAACAACTAATGCAAGAAGAGTTGTATTGAAACTAGTGTTAGGCTTCCCCTTCATTTTTAGAAACTTCAAAAACAAAATAATCATACTTTTGCATGAACAGATTCATAGCCCGATACTTGGATTTGATGATAACACGAATAGTTTTGAACTCGTTTTTATTAAATGATGCATCGGGGTTGTAAAAATGATTTATAAATGACATGATATAAAATCATAACCATTTTCATGATCTTCTGCATGATTTCAGTACAATTGGCACAATCTCTGATTTGAAATACACTTAAAATGATGATTTCCTTGTGTGCTACAAGAATGACAACATTCTTGTAGCGTCCTTTTCATTCCTTTAGCTTTGGAAAAATGCACTTAAGAATAACATATCTGATGTGACACATCTCTTCCCTGCAGAATTTCAAAACTATCCTATAAGAGAAAAATGAAAAACAATTAAAGCAAAGCAAATCACAACAAAATGAGGGGTAAAGTGTTTAAAAGGTGCAAGAAATAAAAGAAAAAATACTTAGGACAAGTTTTGATAGAACATGCTAAAATTTAAGAATAGAAAGGTGGTAATAGGCTTAGGGACTAACAAATCCCATGCCTTCTCTAAGTTAGTGACTATGTTCTTAGAAAGTGAAGTATGTTAAGCCATCTTACCTTGTGCTTCTTAAAATTGTCTTTAACTTTATACCAAATGTGATTGAATAATAAGCTTCCTATATATGTTTTCTAAATTTTAATTTGTTATGAAACCAAAGGTCCATATTGAAGGCATATTGCCTTTCATTTTGTTTCAAATCAAATGAAAATACAATGAGTGATGTCATTTGAAGATGACCACCTTGCTTGAGCTAGTTCTTGAGTCCCAAAATCATACGACCTCTCCTTAGTAACTATGTTCTCATAAAGTCAAATATGTACAAACCACCTTACCTTATGCTTGAAAAACATGTCTTTCACTTATATCAAAGGAGATTAAACAATAACCTTCCTATATATTTTTTCTTTTAAATTTTTTGTCAAACCAAAGGTCTGAATCAAAGGCCTCTAGCCTTTTTTTTTTGAAGCAAGCTAAAATACATTGAGTGAAGTCATATGGAGACGACCACCTTACCTTATGTAGTTCAAGTCCCAAAATACACAACCTTTCCTTTGGTCTCCAATTAAGCATATTTCAACGTCTAGATATCTAAGGATACAACAAAAACTTGGTTAGTGCTAAATAATAGTAGTCCATTGTATTGTACTTAACTAACAAAAATATTGATTATTGAGCAATTATTTAAAATGTATAAATTAAAAAAAAATAAATAAGAGAGACAATGATATAGAACCTATAAAATATAACCCTTTTATTGATAATCCAAAAAAGAGAGAGCGATGTTCACAGGCCTCTTTGACGAAACAAGCTCCTTTAAGTAGAGATCCAATACAATAACAATAAAAAACCATCACATAGCTAACTAGCTCTATAAATAGTTTCTCTTTAGAAAAACCCTAATGACTTGTGATCCCATCACTAATTAGTACCAACCATTTAGTGGGAATAATTTAATAAAGATGACCATTTTACATTGAGTCACTACCCACTAACTACTTAATGAGCTTTATTCAAAGAGCATGGTCTCATACATTAATTCCTAACTCTTAAGTACCCCAAAATAGGAAGGTTAGGCTAGGTCCCTAACATGCCCTCCACCTTTAACAACGACATTGTCCTCAAGGATCGAGATGTCGAAACTGTTATAAAATTGTTGTTGGTTCCCAAGTGGAATCATTTGATTATGTATCCTTCCATTGTATTAGGATTTCTTGAATTATGCACTATTATAATCGACCTTCTCTTGTGTCCAATATTGTCTCAAGTTATAACCAAATGGAACCATGTTCATCAAGTTTTGGAAGGTTGATATCAACTCATCAATTTGGACCCACAAGCTTCTTGAAACATGAAAGATGAAAGAATGGGTGAATCTTGGAGTGTGATGGAAGAGCCAGTCAATAGACAACTAGTCCAATGTGCTAAAGTATCTAATAGGGTCTGTAGAATTTTGGCACTAGCTTCTATGAGCTCTTGTCTTTGAGAGAGGTCTTATTATAACGTTGGAGATGAATGAAACCTTGATCCTCTTCTTCAAAATAATGTTCGAAGTGATGTTCATTAGGCTATTTCTTCATTCAATTTCTAGCCAAAACCAAATTGTTCTTACGTGTGGCTATTTTGGTGCTAAGTGTGCAATCTACTTCCTAAACCTTGAATGTGCCTAGTAAATTTATGAAACAATAAAAGGGGATTTTTGGCCATAGAAAGCTTCATATGGTGAAATTTGGGTGGCACCATGATAAAGGGTTTTGTACCACCACTCAACAAAGGGTAGCTATTGGACCCATTGGTTTTTTCAATCTACTATAAAGCACTATAAGTAGGCTTTTAAGAATTAGTTGACCACCATAGTTATACCAAATATTTGGTGATGGAATAACCAACAATACTAATAGGGGGGGTGAATCAGTATTTCCTACTTTTTTCTTTTTAATTTCATCAATATTAATAAAACACATTAATTATTCAATTAAGTAATATATGATGAACAACAAACCATTATGAACACAAGATTTTATCATGGAACCCAACAGGGAAAAGAACCAACTCTTTTCTCATTTATAAAATGTTATTTTACAAAATTGTTTTCAAGCTACAACTTGATGGAGATATTGTCCCCATGTTTCTTCAGCTATGACTAAAGGGATGCTTCCACACCCCATTTATCAGCTACAACTGGAAGAAGGATATGACCCCCTAGTTTATAAGCTACCACTGAAAGGATGCTTCGACACCCTATTTACTAGCCACAACTGGAAGGAGGCTACAACCCTGTAGTTTATCAGCTACCATTGAAAGGATGCTTTGACACCCTATTTACTAGCTACAACTAGAAGGAAACTACGAACCCCTATTTAGTCAGATAAAACTAACAAGGAAGAACCTACTCCCCTGTAGGCTCCAACCTGCCCTTGCAACACCCAACCACCCTTCATTTCATAATACAATTCAATCTCTTCTACTCTTCATTGAATTTGATTCATGTAGAAATTGACACAAGTCCTATCAGATTTGAATTTTTGACTTCGACTTGTTTTCCCTTGCTCCACCCCTCCTCCCTTTATGCAAGTTATAAAACTTATAACTCTTTTATTGTACTCTATTCATGGTGTTCATAAACACATAGAGATACTATCAATTCTTAAAGTATTCTTAGAATCATTAACTATTGTACTTTCTACTTGTCTACTGCAACTTATGCTTGTATGGTCTTCTGGTTATCTGCAGTCAAAATTCATCTCTTGCTCTCTAGATTTTTTCATTTAATTTTCAATGAATCTGTTGCAGTCCGATAAAGTTATTCTATATCAAATAATGGATTGCATAACTGTTGCTTTGTCTTCTTCTATTCTTGATCTTCAATAAGACATTGACAAGCCCATTAGAACCAACAATTCTTATTCTTGAACTCTGCTTCTGTTTTGATCTTCTTATCTGAACTGTAGAGACTCTTTCTTCTCACCACTCTTTCTCATTTATATATTCTTCCAACTGGTATGAGATTTATGAAACATTGTGTCCCTTTGTTTGGACCATCGTACCCCTTCACTTAACAATAATCTCATTTATTTTTATTTATCCAAATATTATTGAGAAGCCCTTTCAATTTAAGGAAAATGCTTTTCATTAATCGATCACAGGTATGGATCGATTTCATTTAACTTAGTTCCAAATATCTGCAAATACTGTAGAAATTGAGTTTTGTTGAGGTTCTTCCTTCAAACCATTTACATATGATCGACAATGCAAAACCACAGGCTTATCAACTTAAGTGTATTATCTTTTACCTTTATTTCTCTTATTCCATATGACCACAGGTGGTGACTAGGCACTAGGCGAAGCGAGTGCTTGATAACTTATCAAAATCAACGGTCACATTTTAATCTCCCGATGAGATGGACGACTGTCGGTACTTCGAGACTTCTTCCTTTGCGACTTCCTGCCTCTTTACAAATCTCCTGAATAACAGACGCGTGTCCATAATATTCAACAGTTGAGAATGCTCCCAAATTGTTCTTCATATCGGATGACTCATGTCCACTTCAGGACTTCGGCCTTCGAGACTTCAGGACTTCGAACATTTTGTGGTGGTGAAACTTTCAGAGTGACGTAACTTGTTGACATCACTTGTTGATGTGGCACTTCCTCAATGGTTGCCACATTTCACTTAGACTTGTGGCTTACATATGCTTAAAGTACCTATGGGACCTTGACACTTGTCATCATATGATTATGCCACGTGTCCTTGCTGACGTAGATCTCCTCATATGGCACATGTGCTTCTCCTTAATCTAATGGTCAAGATACTTTTCAAAGTGTTCTAATAATTGGATGACTCATATCCACTTTGGGACTTCATCCTTCGGGACTTAGAGTAATTCAATTTCTCCACTTCCCAATTCTCCCAAAGTGATATTCCCCAAAGTGTAAACCTTGAGTAACTTGACTTCATCCAATGGTCATTCTTTAACCCAAAAAGGCTTAACATGATCCAACAGTTGTTGGGAATTCAGCTATTCAGGATTTCAGGCCTTTGGCCTTGCTTATATTGTCCTTCTACTTTCCTCAATCTGACGGTCATGATATATTCTGAAGTGTTTCCTCAGATCAGATGGCTTACGTCTATTTCGGGACATTTGTGCCTTATGCTTTCCCTCCATTTAACATGATCTAACGGTCCTGATATCTCCTAAAGTGTTCTTCATATCGGACGATTCACATTTGCTTTGATACTTCGGCCTTTAGGGTGATGTTACTTGTTCTCAAACCTTTTCTCCCGAAGTGTTCAATGAGGAAATTGACCATTTCTACCTTGGCACACTCTAAATAGATCAGAAGGTCCTCATTTACTTCGGGACTTCGTATCGAATGGTCTTTGTCTTCACTTATTCTATCCTTCCATTTAACTTGATCCAACAGTCGTCGTGGATTGTGAAACCGTAACTTGTGTGTCGTTTAATTTGTCACCCAAACTCCACAATTGAGTTGTGTGATTTTTGGTGAGTTAACCACAGTCATCCATCTTTGAATCGATGAGATATGACGATCTAGAATAATTGTGGGATTGGAAATAACATATAGTTTAATTGTCCCTTCGCGCTCCACAATCAATTCTTGCCCTTGATATGACGCTTGTGTATCCAACGATTATGAATTAATATGATCATTTGGTGGATCAACCATATTCTTTGATATTTGAGTCGATGAGATCTGATGATCTAGACTAATTGCGGGATTGGAATTAATGGATTGTTTAATTTTCCCTTTGCACTCCGTAATCAATCCCTGCCCTTGATCTGCGCTTGCATATTTGATGATCACAACTTGATCTGATCATTGACCAATCCTCCAATGGTCCTTAAGCCCATGGTCACTCATATGAACTATGTGCAATGTATATATATATAAATATATTTCCAATGAAAGGCCGAGATCCCTCATCATTAGATCGATAGTTATTGTCGCTTTGACCAAAAGGTAGGGGGCCTGACAGGTTGTCCCAGGCTCCAGGCTAGTGAGCTTCTCGATGAGTCCAAGCACCTCGAGCCCCCACCATACCCTTGCACTATGCATCGATAAGATATGGAGAGTGTTGTGTATATAAAACTACATAATATTTTTCTCACTTCCAATGTGGGATAAATCTCGTTACATGAGACGTTCAACACATTCAATTTCTTGATTGGACGACTATTGAGGCTTCTCATCTTTTCCTCTGCATCGATCAAATTATCATCTTTTCCATCGATCCCGATGACATTTATACAATGCGCTCTTCCTTATGAGATTTGATTAATGTCCTTTCTTATGAGATTCATTATTTACATACTTTCAATGTGCTTTTCCTTCTGAGCTTTGATCTATGCATACTGTCTGACATTTTCTGCTAACTGTTCTACTACATATATTTATTTTTCAAGAACTTTTCATACCATTATACTATTTGATATCAATGACAACACATTAATTATACTATGTCCAACAATCTCCCCCTTTGTCATTGATGGAAAAACACCAACTTCATACACAATCTCCCCCTGTGATGATGATTCTCTCCTATGAAGTTACTCTCCCCCTTTGACATAAATGGAAAAGGATTTCTCCTCCTATGATCTATTTGTCTATATGCTACTGATTAATATATGAACTCCAATAACTCCCCCTACAATCATGCTCTGGGTTCCATAAATAAATAAATCCTCCTGTCAGTCTGCTATCTCTACCTTTGATTGTTCTCCCTCTTTGTTTCTAAAAGGGGTAGCTCTTCCTAACAAGGTCTCTCATCTTGTTATCTCTACAGGATGTCATGTATATCATAATGTTTTTTTTCTGTGGATACTGATGTCCTACTAGAACACTGTGCAGTTGTAGCTCATATTTTTCAAATGACTCTTGGATATGTCCATTGATTCTCATCGATCTCTAGCCAGATGTATCCATCTCTATCCATGATAATTTTCTATTGTGCATTGCTCTAAAGTCGTATGATAAATTTTATAATATGCTTGTCACATGACTGTAATTATTTTTTCAACAAATGACTTCACTCATGTTCACTTGTTCAATCTTTTCTATCCACATCTGTGAATGTCCTGATTTGTTGAACTTTGTTCTCTGATCTTATATTACTGCAAATTCATTTTTCTTCCATGTTTCCTTTACTCTTCTATCGTATTGTATGAAGAATTTCTCATTGACTGTCTTCTTGAGTTCCAACAGTTATGGGATTTGTGTCCATATCCACCAAAACTGTAGCATCTCATAGTGTAACAATCCATAGCAATATGTTTGATGCCTACAATCCAAGGTTTGATGTGTATGAGTAGCTTCTGGATGTCTGTCTTGATCTGATCTTCTAGACATTGTATTGTTGCTTTCATTCTTTGAACATGAAGGACCTGCATCATACCAACCCTCACTTTTATTTTTTATAAATGAGAGACCTGCATCAGATTTCTTAGGAGTAATAATTTATTCCATGTTATAGCCAAAACCAGATTTGTCATTTGATGATCTATGACTATCCAATATCTCATCCAAGGTCATGGAATTGTTCAAGAACTTGATTTGGGTCTTTGAATTATCAAACTTCTTTCTAAGATTCACAACTTATGCTTGTGTACCAACTGATTCATCATCATCTTCATCTTCATCTTCATTGTCAAGTATATTTTGTTGATGTTTGATCCTTATTGTTTTTAAATCATCCACCTTGACATCTTCACTCTCAACAATCTTATATAACCTAATATTGTAGCATCTGTATGCTTTCTTGGTAGAAGCATATCCAATAAAGATACCTTCATCAGATGTAGCATCAAATTTCCGAGATTCTCATCAAGCCTTTTGATGTAACACTTACTTCCAAATACCTTGAAGTATTTTACCGAATGAGCTCTTTCAAACTAGGGTTCATAAGGAGTATTATTACTATTAATCCTGAGCTGGCCTTTGTTCAATATGTATACTGTTATGCTTACAACTTCCCTCCATTATCCATAAGATAATTTTGTTTCATTGAGCATAGTCCTTGTAGCTTCCTGGACTGTTCTATTCCTTCTCTCAGCAATCCCATTTTGCTGAGGTATTCTGGCAGCAAAGAATTTTTTTTAAATTTTTCCATGATTTTCATAGAAGAGGTTGAGTATTCTCTTGTTTCTTTAAGTTCAAAAACTTGTACTTGTTTCCTATCATATGTTTTGAGCACCCACTGTCAACATACCAAAGATCTTCTTTATCTTGGGATTTCAAGGCAATAAGACATTCCTCTTTTGATGTTTTTTCTTTCCAAATCTTGTTTTTCTCTCTAATTAACTTTGGTTTTTTTGAGACTTGCATTAATATGAAATTACTGGATTTATGTCCATAACTATGACATCTGAATCATTCTAGGTTCCTTTCTTGTATAGGTGCAAAGGAGTTATAATTTTTTTTTTTAACTTGATTTATTGTTTAGTTATATTTAAGGTTATAGTTCTTAACCCTTAAGTTTTTCCTTCCATATGCTCTACAATTCATAGCTTTATGTCCATAGTTTTTACATGAACAACAATAACCCATGAACATATGTGAAGAAATTCTAAAAATGAATTTATTTGTCAACTCCTTTTTGTCAGTATTGAAAATAGGGGAAACAATACTTTATTTCTTCACATACCCAAGCCCAGTCTTGTTGTTAGGATATTTCATTTCACTTGAACTGCATGTGTTTTTTGTTTTTTTTTCAACTTGTGTCTCTTGGTTATGTAGTCAGAAGCATTGTGACAGTAATAAAAACAATAGCCATAGGATGCACTCTTGTACTTGGGAGTTTTTTGGTCTTCTTGCTTGTGATTTCTATTTCTTTTGAGGTTACTCTTGTTGGGAGGATGAAAAAGTTCTTGAGCATAGGAGTTTTCATTCTTTTCATCCTTTTGGTGCATAGTTGTTTCTTTGGAGGTATCATCACAACACTTGTCATATTCTATATCAATCTGAGTAATAGGACTTGATACTTTAACCATGTGTACTCGGTCATATCCAAGGCCAGATTTGTTCAAGGGAAATCTTTGTAGACTGATAATTTTATCGAGGGCTTCAGTTCCTTTCTTGAAATTTTCAATAGTCTTCAGTTGATCCTTGAGTCCAACAAATTCTTCTTTTAAATTCTTGGCTTCTTCCATGCTAATGGTTGCTTGTTGTATTGAACTGTGTAGCTCCTCTTGTGAGGACATTAGTTGTCTTTTTAAGGTCTGATTTTCTTCCTCACTTTCTAGTTGTTGTTTTTTTAGCTCTTCGACATTTTGTTGCTCCTCATTAAGATATTTTTCCAAGGATTCCAATCTCTCTTGATCCAATTGGACTTGGATTCTAAATTCAACTATGATTTTGTCAAGTTCTTTCTTCTTTGAACCTTGTTTTCTCCTTTTCTCCAACATGAGATCCTGTAGTTGTTTACAACTTTGTTTATATTTTCTTAGTTCATCCAAAGCACACTCAAGCTCAGCTTCAAGATTGACTTCTTCTTCAATGTCTGATTATTTTTCAAAAGAATCTTCATCACTAGGATTGTTGTAGACTGAACTTTGTTCTGATTGAAATGATTTATTTGACTTCTCATCTGAGTAGAGGTCTTTTATCTTGTCCCAAATTTCCTTTGCAGAGTTACATTCACCTATATTCTCTTTAAAATCATCAGGTAATCCATCAAGGATTGTATTCATTGTCATTGAGTTACTTTTCTTGGATTTATTTTGAGTTGCAGTTCTTACTCTGTTTGGTGGGAATTAATCAGTGATAATTGAATTCCCTACTTCAAGTCCCAATGCCTTCAAATGACTTTCCATTCTTGTACTCACAAATATGTATTCTTCTTTTCCAGGTATTGGAGTTCCATTCATAGTGTAAATATTGTGTCCATCCATGTGTGCTTAATTTGATCTTACTTTTAGTTTGTTAAACTATTCTTAAAGGAACCTTTCTCTGGTACCAATTGATGAAATAACTAGCAATAATGAGAAGGGGGGGGGGTGAATCAATATTGCCTACATTTTGCTTTTTAATTTCATCAATATTAAGAACACAAATTAATTATTCAATTAAGCAATATATGATGAACAACAAACCCTTATGAAAACAGGATTTTATCGTGGAACCCAATAGAGAAAACCACCAACTCTTTTCTCATTAATAAAATTTTCTTTTACAAAAATGTTTTCAATCTACAACTTGATGGAGAGACTATCCCCAAGTTTCTTCATCTATGACTAAAGGGATGCTTCCACACCCGATTTACCAGCTACAACTGGAAGGAGGATATCACCCCCTAGTTTATCTGCTACCATTGAAAGGATGCTTCGACACCCTATTTATCAGCCACAACTAGAAGGAGGCTATGAGCCCCTAGTTTATCATCTACCACTGAAAGAATGCTTCGATGCCCTATTTACCAGGTACTACTGGAAGGAGGCTACGACCCCCTATTTAGTGAGCTGTAACTGAAAAGGAAGCACCTACTCCCATGCAACATCCAACCTACCCTTGCAAAACCCAACCACCCTTAATTTCACAATGCAATTCAATCTCTTTTGCACTTCATTGAATTTGGTTCAGGCAACCATTAACACAAGTCCTATCAGATTTGACTTTTTGACTTCGACTTGTTTTCCCTTGCTCCACCCTTCCTCCCTTTATGCAAGTTATAACACTTATAACTCTTTTACTGTACTATGTTCAAGGTTTTCATAAACAGACAAAGATATTATCAATCATTCAAGTCTTCTTAGAATCATTAATTGTTGTACATTCTACTTGTCAGCTACAACCTCTGCTTGTATGGTCTTCTAGTTATCTGCTGTAAAACTCCATCTCTTGCTCTCTGGATTTCATGATTTAATCTTCAATGAATCTATGGCAGTCCAATAAAGATCTTCTATATCAAATAATGGATTTCATAACTACTTCTATGTCTTCTTCTGTTCTTGATCTTCAATAAGACATTGACAGACCCATTAGAACCAACAATTATTCTTCTTGAACTATTCTTATGTTTTGATCTTCTTATTTGAACTGCAAAGACTCTTTCTTCTCACCACTCTTTCTCATTTATATATTCTTCCAACCGGTGTGAGATTTATGAAACATTGTGTCCCTTTGTTTGGACCATCGCACCCCTTCACTTAAAAATAATCTCATTTGTTTTTCTTTATCCAAATATTATCGAGAATCCCTTTCAATTTAATGAAAATTATTTTCATTAATCGATCATAGGTATGGATCGATTTCATTTAACTTAGTTCCAAATATCTCCAAATACTGCAGAAATCAAGTTCTGCTGAGGTGCTCCCTTCAAACCATTTACATATGACCAACAACGCAAAACCACGGGCTTATCAACTTAAGAAATGTATTATCTTTTTCCTTTATTTCTCTTATTCCATATGACCATAGGAGGTTACCAGGTGCTAGGCCAAGCGAGTGCTTGATCACTTATCAAAATCAACGATCACGTTTTAATCTCCCTATGAGATGGACGACTATCGATACTTCGGGAATTCGTCCTTCGTGACTTCTAGCCTCTTTACAAATCTCCCGAATAACACATGCATGTCCATAATATTCAACGGTTGAGAATGATCCTAAAGTGTTCTTTAGATCAAATGAATCATGTCCACTTCAGGACTTCGAACATTTGTTGGTGGTGAAACTCTCGAAGTAAAAATTCCTGGAGTGACATAACTTGTTGACATCACTTGTTGACATGGAACTTCCTGAGTGGCTACCACGTGTCACCTGGATTCGTCACTTACGTATGGTTAAATTACCTATGGGACATTAACACTTGTCATCATATGATTATGCCACGTGTCCTTTCTGACATAGATCTCTTCATATGGCACATGTTCTTCTCCTTGATCTAATGGTCAGGATACTTTATGAAGTGTTCTACTAATCGAAAGATTCATATCCACTTCGAGACTTCAGCCTTCAAAACTTTGGGTAATTCAATTTCTCCACTTCCCAGTTCTCCTAAAGTGATATTCTCGAAAGTGTAAAACTCGAGTAACTTGACTTCATCCAATGGTCATTGTTTATCCTGAAAAGGATTAAAATGATTCAACGGATGTTGGGATTTTGACTATTCAAGATTTTGGGCCTTTGGACTTGCTTATATTATCCTTCTACTTTCCTCAATTCGACGTTCAGGATATCTTCTAAAGTGTTTCCTCATATCAGACGGCTTACGTCTATTTTAGGACATGTGTGCCTTACTCTATCCTTCCATTTAACCTGATATGAAGATCCTGATATCTCTCAAAGTGTTCTTCATATCAGACGGTTCACATTTGCTTCGGTACTTCAGCCTTTGAGTGATATTACTTGTTCTCAACCCTTTTCTCCCAAAGTGGTCAGTGCCTAAGTTGACCACTACTACCTTGGTGCACTCTGAATAGATCGAACGATCCTCATTTACTTTGGGACTTCGTATCGAATAGTATTCATCTTTGCTTATCCTATCCTTCCACTTAAATTGATCCAATAGTCATCGTGGATTACAGAATCGTAACTTGCGTGTGGTTTAATTCATTACCCAAACTCCGTAATTGAATTTGTGTGATTGTTGGTGATTTAACCACATTCGTCAATCTTTGAATCAATGATATCTAACAATCTAGAATAATTGCGGGATTAGAAATAACATATAGTTTAATTCTCCCTTCGTGGTCTATGATGCATCCCCCCTACTCTCCCATAGGGATACATGACCTATCGGTCAAGGATCTCTGATTCTCTGAGTCAAACGACTCTTTGAGACCTTGATAGTCTCACCTCTTAATCAAACATAGGACCTTTCACCTTCTGGTATAGGTCTTATGATACCCGTGACCTTCTCCTTCTCGCTTGCGAAATATCAGAGTTGGATCTAGCCCCTTTTCTGATAAGTCCCTCCTTAATGTGACCTTGAGTGGTGACTTCATGTGACCATGCAATTGTAGGCACGACTAAGAGTGGTTTGGAACCAAACTACTTTTTTCCCTGCAATTCATCTCGAGCCACCACATGTCCTTTTTCCAAAATCCTCGTCTCGATTGCGGCCCGCCTTCAAATTTTTAAAGATCGAGCACCTTTTATCCACATAATGCGAGGTGACCATCGATCTCATGATATTGATGGTTCTTCTGAATGGATGATCGAGATATTCTTCTTGGAAACCAATAATTCATACCAACCCCTCTCATATCAATGGTTGTGATCGTTTCAGAATTCTCAAATATCAAACTTTACTTCCCTCGAAATAAATGGGATTCTACCACATTTCCTCTTGAATTAGATGGTGGGGATTTACTTTATACGATCCGATGATTGACGTTTACTTCAAGTCTTTACCCAGAGTCCACAGATTTATGCCACCTATTCTCCATATCTGATGGTTCAGATCTACTTCGAATGATCCAACGGTCGATCTTTACTTTGGGTCTTTACCTGAAATCCATAAATTCATGCCACATTTCCTTTGGATCTGACGGTTGAGATTCACTTCAGTTATCTGGCTCTCCTGGATTTGGGAGTTTCAAATATCAACTGAAAATCCTCAAAGTGATTTTCCCCAGAGTTTACGATCCATCGCCACGTGTACCTCTGGATCTAACAATCCAAATCTTCTTCAGCTCTCTGGGCTTTGGGAGTTTCAAATATCAATTGAAAATCCTCAAAGTGATTTTCCCTAGAGTCCCTGATTTGCTGACACATATCTCTTGACAATCAACATTCAGTATTGAATTTGGTTATTTCACCTCCTCTTGGTCCACTAACTTCCAAAATTGTGGACCTTGCGCCACTTGTCCTCCTTGACGACGGACGGTCCCAATTTACTTCGGGACTTAGGAAATTTAGTAAGTTCACTCTCTTACATCTACAAAATGCTAAATCTCATGCACCTTACTTTGATCAGATTTTTTTGGTCCTCTTCGTTTTGATCCAACGGCTACTGTCGCTCCTCCTCTTGAGCTTCTGATTTCTTACGACTTAGAAGATTTTCGAAGTGTTCAAAGGCTTCAAATTTTCTCCTCCTATGAGTCTGTATCTTGGACCTCATATACGCTTCTGAAAACTGTTATATCTTCTGATCTTGATCTCCTTGAATATTTTCAACTTCCCACACAATTGTTGCGTTCTCAAGATTTCGATAACTTAGTTCGAAGGATTTCTTGAAAATAAATTCTTCCTGCACTCCTTGCATTCCTCTATTTTGGTTCTTCGACTCTTGGTCACTCCTTGACGTTGTGCACTCTCTACACCTAGTCTAAGTTTCCTTTGTTCTCTCTGAACTCCTCTGAGTCAATCTAATAATCTGTCGATGCACTCCTTGAGTACAAGATGCACACCTTGCATACGAGTTTCAGAAGAGAAACAATTGAAACTTATCTAGTTTCCTCACAAACTCATAAAATCAACTCTTAAACAATCATACATGAATGAAATATGATAAAGAACACACACAAATAATATAGCATTCATTCAATCACGCATCAAAATGAACATAGTCTGAAGATTTGGGACAATTCAGTCTTGTTCTATTCATTCATGAAACAAATTACACAATATTGCAGTTCTCCACTGCATCTTTCTTCTACTCTATTTTTATCTACTGATCTCTATCTTCCTATCTCTCTTATATTACAATACAACAAAAAACTATCTAAGGATGGGCTCCATGATATCTCGTCGTCTTGTCTGCAACCTATCCTATCAGGTCTTAGCTGTTACCTACCTTGTCCTATTACAATAACTATCATTTATTTCCAAATAATAGTCAACACTCTATATTTGCAACTCCTTACAGTCCTATACGACTTTACAAACATGACATATTTAAAAACATTTCTTCCAAAATATCTCAACAACTTGATTTACTTATGATTTAAATGTTGATTTGAAATTCTGCCATCCTGAGATGTCATATATTCACCTACACGCTTGCGTCTTTGAATTTTAATGCGATGCTCCTGCATCACTTTGCAATCAATCCCTTCCCTTGATATGACACTTGCATATCCAACATTCATGACTTAATTTGATCATTTCATGGATCAACCATAGTAATCGATCTTTGATTCGATGAGATATGATGATCTAGACTAATTGCAGGATTGGAATTAACACATTGTTTAATTCTCCCTTAGCACTCTGCAATCAATCCCCGCCCTTGATCTGTTCTTTCATATCCGATGGTAAAAAAATGATCTAATCATTGACCAAACCTCCAATGGTCATGTTGAGCTCTCAACACACCCTAAAACGTCTGTGCCAAATTTTACTTTTTGGGTACCACTTAATCTTTTGGTATTGTCTAATTCAGAACGATGTTTTCGCTTATCATTGTTTTCTACAAATTCTCCTTGATTCTTTAAAAGTTTACCCAAACATGTAAAAACCATAATAACTTAAAGGGATTAACATTTGATTAAATAATCAACCACTAAATCATTTGACCCAACACGTCCAAAATTCGGCACCCGGAAGAATCAGAGATGAAAGAAAATCGTCCTAGAAAACTAAGGATGTCGATCGCTGATTTTCGTCGGCGTCGGTAAAAGGGGAGTTGTTCTCTCGTGATAAGCAATGCAAAAGAAATTTTTCGATGATCGATTTCATTAGGCATCAGTGAAATGCGAAAGGAAATAGTTGTTTTCGAGGAAATAAAGGAATCATCGACGACCGATCCCGTAAACGCATTTCGGCATCGACAACTTGTGAGTAGCTAAACCCGTAAGGAGCGTAAAACGTTTTCCAGGCCACCAACTCTTGAAACATTTCAGCATCAGAAAATATCCAAGAATCTAGCCCAAGTAAAAAGGATGTGATAAGTTCATCCCCGGTTACTGACCCATGATATATAATCGGCATCGGCGATTCCTAGGCTTGGTTAGGGAGCGCGTAACTGAAAGAAGGTTACCACCTTTGCTGGCGCTCATGAGTCAAGTCACTAGTATTTATCTACCATGTATCATGTCAGAACCATCCGACGAAAGTAATCGACGTCGGTGGTTTTCTTTTTGTTAAAAAAAAGAAGAAGGTATTAATGAAAAATCCCGTAGCTTTGCATCGATCCCCGACTTCCCCATTCAAAAAATGACACGATGGGACGTTTTATCTCTAAGATACGCTAGATATGATTCATTTAATCGATTGATTAATTATAAGATAGCGCATTAGTTACTAATTCGTGCGCAAAGAAAAATGACCATTTTATCCTGTAGATACAATGCATCTCCCTCCGCACAGATACAATGCATCTCCCTCCGCGCCTCCACTGTCAACCTACGTAAAATTGATTACAGAGAATTGGTGGTAAGTAGTTTTAAATTCCATCCCATTACTTGTATTAATAGTTTGATGTGATTGGTAAGTTCTCTCTCATTATATTATCCTAAATTATTATAAGCCAGAGAATTATGCATGCAAAGAAGTCCGGAACATCCAGAGGAGCGAGGCGAACAACCCGAAGAAGGCGTCCAAGGTATAGTGAGCATTAAGAAACAGAGTTTAGCAAGCATACAGGTATGTACCAATATGGTTTTTTTGTTTCCACCTTACATGTAGATTAGGATCTAATATTACTATGTATTCCAGCCCTAATTGAACGTCTCTGGTTGCAGGAACGATGCCTTCGAAGAAACCTACCACTAGGAAATCTCCTAGAGTCCCAACGTTGCAAGAATCAGAAGCAGGAAAGGGCTCCTCCCCAAATGTTGCAAGAAAATTGGAATTCAGTTCCAAGCCGGTGCCCATCATCAAGACGATCACCAAAGAAGCCTTCACTCAGCCCCCGGCCTTTGGGGACATAGAGGTGAACATTGGGGCCAAGACAATATTCTCGCGATGGGAAGACCTGTTCAATAAAATCAAGCACAAAGAATTCCTCGAATATGCCATGCATAGCGATCCTGACACAAGGAAGTTGGACGATGAGGTATTTTTCAAGATCCACAAGGCTTACCTACACATGGTGGCGAGAAGGACTCTGATATTCCCTTGCATTGATATTTTGAAATGGCTCATTGATCACACTGATTCACAAAAGTGTGTAATTAATGATGATAATGGTTAGATCACCGGGTTTTTCCTCCCAGTAGAAGTCTGAAATTATTACAAGCTTGGGGAGCCAGATGAAAATTTGAACACGGATTTTGTTGTGAAGTTTTATCAGAAGCACGACACCAGCAAAATCATGGTGTCCTAGGGTAGAGAAGACAAAAAATTCACCAACCGAAACTTTGGCTGGTACCCGACAGGAAACCTCAGACAACTTTATATCTATCTAATGGCTCTCCTTTGCCAGTTGCATGGAGAGAAAGACTGTTCCAGGTTTTCGGAAGCATGGATGCCTTTGGCTTATAGTGTCACCATATCCAGAACAAGCTTCAACCGGGGTTCTATAATATCCAAACAACTTAGCACCTTCATTCTACAGGCTCAGCAGCCGAAGGAAGGAGAAACTCCTTCCTTCTACAGGGCGTTTTATCTATTGGACATCGTCTGTGCAAGAAATGCCTTCGTCGGGATGAACCTGAGCTGGTACGCTTCCGATATCCCAGTCCATGTCTACTTTGGAATCTTGTCGGAGAACAATTATAAAATATCCTACTCTCTCATTTGCGACCAATTTATCGCACCTATTCATTTTTTACTATTCAAGAAAGAGTGCCCAAGGCTGTCTAATGCAGCCAAAAAAGTTATATCGAAAGTTGGTCACTGGTACCTGGATGAGCCTGAAACCTACATTAGGGTTTTTAGCACCACCAGAGCACCACATTTGCTACCTATATATGTCCCCGACCGAATGGTACTAGGGGAAATATGTTACCAAACTATCTTGTAGGGCTACAACGCCACTTTGGTGAAGGATAAGAAGCGGGTATTCATATCAGCTTCTACCAGGTTAAAGACACTATGCAAGCCAAGTAAGAGGGATTAAGTAAATTGGAATTTTGGTTCCAGACAGGACATTTTTACAAGCATGATCCCAAGGGTCTGGTCTCGAAACATGCAACAAGAGTATCGTCCTGTTGGCCTTATGCCCACGACCAGTTTGAGGATGAAATTTTCACTGAAAATGCTCAAGACTGGGATGCGGTGGTGGAAAGAGTGGCTGAACCCAGAGTAACAAAGTTCAAGGCCATGAGTTGGGAAGATAAAACGACATCCTTGGAGTAGGTAGTGCAAGAAATTATCAGGACTAGGGGAGAAAGCGTAGTATTCGAATCGGCCAAAATGATGGAATCTCCCTAGGAAGCCCCTGTATAGAACTGGAATTTTCTTGAAACACCAAGTGCAGTAGAAAGAGGGATGATCTTGATCCAATGTGCTCAGAAAATGATGGATCTGGCATTGAATGATCCGACCCTCTTATCAAGTGTTCCAACTAGTAACCTAGAAGAGAGCCTAGCAGGGGTAGGCGGCTCCGAGCTCACAGACCCCGGTAACATAAATGGGTCAGATGACCCTAAATCGACATTTCCACCATCCGATTCACCAGCAAGTGCGATGATTCAATAAGAGCCAGGCTGGGTGTCAGTCGAAACAAGTGCGCCTAACCCTCTAACTGAGTTCATAAATATATACAGTGATTATGAGAGCTCAGAGGCATCTCAGAAAACCTCTGTGCATGTATAAGAAGAAAAGGGAGCCGAGGAAAAAACACCTCTTGTTCCCAATGTTCAGAGTCAAGAGGACACACAAGAAGGAAAAGGAGCCGAAAGTGGCCTAGACACAGAAATGCCCGATGCGCCAGAGACTCGAGCAGGTAGTCCCAAGGACAAGTCAGAATTGGACAAGTCAAAAGAAAGATCCCCACAGAAGGACATCGACGATGCCACGACTAGTATAAAATAAAGTATTGATCTCCCTCCCGACACATCTATTCCACTTGATACTCAGGTCCTTGATAAACAATGGGAAGAGGTCGGGCCTTTAGAGAAAAATAAGGAGGTTCAAGAGTCTGTTCTTGAACAAATATATACCACTGGTAGCCTGGGAAACACGCTCACATGGGGCAACCAACAGATACCAGAGCCGGTAGACGAGGTAGCAGACATCTATGCAAACTCCTATGATAAAAAGAGGAATACCATCGTGCAAAGGACTGCTAATAAGATAAATATTACTGTGGACCGTTCCATTTTGATTACCACAGATGAAAACTTGATCAACACAACAGATGCTCACATGTCTGAACTAATAGGCATGGGAAGATCCCTCTCTGATGCTGCCTAGGATAGGGCTAGGAGGGATGAAAGAGAACTAGCTAATACTCTTAAGGAACCGGAACACTTGCGCCATCTTGTTGAGTATTACAAAGTCACCACAAAGACTGCGACATATTTGAAGAGTGAGTTTTCAAGAGTTTACAACGAGTACAAGAAAGAAAGAAACTTGTTAACCGAAAATATAATTGAATTCTAGGAGGACACTCTCATGGCCCTCGCATCATGCAAGGAGATGGAACGATGGCATGAAAGAGAAATGCAAGCGGTGGAAAGACTCGAATACATTGAGGTAGTCTAGTAGGGTCGAGAAAAGGAACAACATGGCATTCGGTTGCTACGCAAAAGTAGCCTCGACCACATAAAGAGATCCGTAGAATACTAGACTAAGATGTCCCGAGACCCACATTGAGAGATCCAAGAACAATATGCCAAGTGCCAAAAGAACTGGGATAAAATTAATAAAGTAATGAAAGATATCAAGCTCCCTGAGTTCGACATCCCCAGCGAGTTTATTGACATAAGAGACGTGCTCAATACGTATGCTGAACAAGACTCCCTATGGATCGAAGAGTGCGCAAAGGTAGCCAATGTGAGGCCAAGACAGGTGCAACAATTCATATAACACTCGATCATTTCTAAAACCATGTTGCAACAGCTGAAATCCACCTTGGTAAAGTACCAAGCGCATGCAATGGACATCAGAGGGATATATGTGGCCCCAATGGAACAACACAGATTCCTGTGGGCCCAGACTTGTGAAGAACTGTTCTTCAATTGGTCTAAATACGAAAGGAGTCATCCTTTCAAAGAAATATCCTAGGTGGACTGATCAAGAAACTGTTATGAGATAATTCCATGTGGCAACTTTTGTTTGGTTCAAACTTTACTTAGCCATTAAACTTTGGTTAAGATTGAGATTATAAATAAAGGCCTCGACCAATTAATTAAGGGTCGATGGTTTGTTGTAAGAAATATTTTCTTTCTGGATGTTAAGAATTATTTTGAAGCTGCTATGAATTTAGAAGTCCTTTTGGATCAAAGACAAAGTTATCTTTATCAAATACATGCATGATTGAGCTTGAAGAAGAATTATTTCCTATTCAGTTTTATGAGCAGATGTAACAAGTAAGAGCTATTGAATATATTGTCAAGTTAACTAGTACAATTGCTTTGTTGTTCTTTTTTTTAAAGATGAAGATGATGAATTGTTGTGCGAATTATGAGATGAATAATAGTGGTAGATGAATTATTTTTCTTACCATTTATCTTGTTTCATATGTGTTTTTCTTTCTAGTAGTTAGTAATCTCAGGAAATGATTGGATGCTCGCATTGTTAATGTATTATTACTAGACCTATGGTATAGAATTTTCGTCTGCATGTTTGAGCAGTAGGTTATCCCTAGCTCGACCTCTTCTCAGTAGTTGAAAATTTATCCTGTTATTTGTCAAGTTGGCTTATACTAGCTTTCACTTCTCATATCATCCCCACCCCAAGAGAAAATACAAAAAAGAAAACAGTCCCAACTGAAGGAAGAGCCTTCGCCAGAAAACACAAAGCCCATCGATACCTTGGCCGGATCACAAGATCTGGAGAACCATTCCATTTTAAACACTGCAAAGTCTAATTGGGCCTCGGTGGTGGGTTTGGTTCCTGTTGTTGAGTCAAGGGATTTAAGACCCATCAACATAATTGGTGCTAGAAGGAGGGCCTGAGAATGAATGGATGAATATATATTTTATACAGTAATTCAAACAACCCACACATTCATAACAACCCACATGCATGGCTAGTCAACCCCAAGACAACCAACACACGTTGAGTACTCTAGAAATGAGTAACTCACCCCAACCCGAGGAAGAACCCTTTCATCCTGAACAACCTTATGCTCTTCCTCATGAGGAAGTAAACCAATTCAGACAAATCAATAGAGCGTACGCTTGACAGATCGGTGCATTACCCATAACTTCGATACTTCCTCGAAGAAAACAAAAAAGTAAACCGGTGGTTAGCACTCTTGACGAGGTATTTGTTCACTCGATAGAATACTTAATAGACTTCGCGATCACCAAAATTCAAGATCTTCTTGATCTGATACCCGAAACCCCAGCAGACAACGTCTTTGAACGAGGCGATTACTCAGAAGAAGAGGAGTCTAATTCAGAATCTGGAAGTATGGAAGGTAACAATGATCATGATGAGTAAATGGAAGTTCCACCTCAAAACAACCAGCCTTGGTTGGTCGGAGATGTCGTGGTCATCCCCGGACGAATACATAATCTTTCCCGGCACCCAGAAAAGTTGGTCCCCAAGTACGATCCCAAAAACTCAGGTTTACCTAAGGATCATATCAAGAAGTTCATACTTGCGATCAGGCTTATGAACATTCAACATGAAGACGTAGTATGCCGACTTTTTCCCAATACGTTTGAAAATTCAGCCTCCATGTGGTATTTTAATTTGCCAGTAGGATCTATAACCAGTTGGACTAAGTTCCAAAAATATTTTCTAGAAAAATCTGCAGAAGAAAATACTACGGGAGCCCTGATGGCTGAGATGTTCACAACCACCATGACCCGAAAATAGAGGGTCAAATATTTTAATCAAATATTCATGACCATTTTAAACAAATTCCAGCCCACGACAAAGCCTACTCAGGAGTTGGAAATTGAGGTTTATGCCAATGCGCTTCCGGCTTCTATTTCTATGTTCATAAAAGGAGGCACCAAGCGAACCCTTGATTAAACTTTTGAGGAGGCCAAGATGATAGAATTCCAGATGAAAGGATGTAAGGAAATCCAGGTCTCTTTAGTAAAAAAAGAAAGTCAGCTCCCACCCAGGAGAGGACTCCTTCTGACTAGGTCGTCGGGGAAATTGGTTGAACAAACTACCGACAAGGGTGATGAAAATATAGAGGATATACAATGCATGGTTAATAAGTTATAAAACGATATCATAGACATGAAAAGAAGCGTAGGAGAGGGAAACCAAGGCCAAAATCCCTATGAACCTTTATTTAAGAGAAACTAGCCTTTCAAATCAATTAAACCTCCTCTAGCCAACTTAAACATTGACCCAGGGAATGTGGCGTCTGATTCTTTCTGTACTTATCACTAGGAAAATCAATCTGAGAGGGAATTCCAACAGTGGGTTCATGACATGAATTTGATGGCCAATCACTTTCTGGATGAAGTCTCCCTGATTGAATAGTTGAGCAGTTCGTCCATGGATATTTCCAACCAGGAAGAAGTTGACCCACCATGAGACACAACCATGCTAATATGGGATCCTGACTTAATCTTGCCTTCAAACGATTTGTTTAAGTCTCGAGAACAACCCTCAGAATTTTCAGTAATGCAGACACATAGCACGGGTCAACCTGGCTCGATAGATATTTATATCACCCAGGCCTCACAAGTTAAATTAACTCTTGATTGCCCAAAAACATCTCTCACCCCCGGTAAAAAGCCTATAAGTATTCATACCCAGGAATCCCCTAAACTGGAATACAACGTAGTAGAAGATTTAAATAAGCTAAAGGCTAATATATCGGTTATGGACATGCATAGGATTCCTCAGCAGAAAGACTTTATATTGCAAGCTTTGAGATCGGTAGCAGACCCGATGACCAGCAATGTTCATAAGAAGAACATATCCAAAACAGATCTGGCCATCAAGCCAACCGTAAATACCTACACCAACGATAGGAAGGAAAGACCTTTTGTCCCACCTTTCCTTTTAACATTTGAAGTCTTCAACAAGAATCTTCACAACTGTTTGGTGGATTCCAGGGTGTCTTCTAATGTAATGCCCGTGGATGTTTGTAATAAATTAGGCATTGTCCCTCTCAAGAGTGATAATCATGTAATACAGCTAGACTGGACCTAGGTTAAGGTCATGGGAGAACTCAAAGATGTGATGATCAGGATAGTGACACACCCTAATTTCATGCAGGTGATTGACATCATTGTTGTGGATATCCCTGAGGCATATGGGCTATTGTTGAGCTGGGATTGGTCTGAAAAGATAAACAAATATTTCAGTACAGGCTGGGCACACCTTTGGCTACCCCTAAAAGGATACAAAAACATGATCAAAATTCATAGGGAGAGATATCTGAAGCACACAGTCACTGACCTAGAAACCCCAAACAAGCCAACATATACCGATTTCCCCATATTGGGAAATTATTCCTGTGATTCCCACTTTAGGAACTTTGCTCCTCTCCTATCCAATGTTCCCTTTACCCAAAACTCCGAAGTTATTTTTCAAGAGGAATCACCGATACCGACATAAGACTTTTTATTCTGTCACAACCCCGCGCTAGGACTTGTGGAAAAAGAAATCAGAGAACAAAACATTGGTGATGGAAAAGAAAGGAGTGATTGTTTTCCGCAAATTTGGACCCTCTACTTTGATGGATCTAAATCACAAGAAGGGTTAGGAGCAGGGTGCATCCTCATCGATCAGAAGGGTAAAATCCATTTCTTGTCCTGTAGGCTAGAATTCGAATGTACCAATAACACTGCCAAGTATGAAGCTCTAGTTCAGGGGTTAAAGCAAGCCATAGATCTGAATGTCAAGGAATTTAAAGTTTTTGGAGACTCCAAAATTGTTATTAGACAAGTAATAAATACTATACATTGCAATTCGCCCCATCTTAAGAACTACTAGCAGGAGGTGCATAGGATAATAGAGCACTTTGAGGCTTTCAATATCACTGCGGTCCCCAGGGAAAAGAATGTTCTTTTTGAATCCTTAGCCACAGCTGCTTCGAGGTTGTCACCTTTAGAAGATTATGAAGCCTCCCAATTCACTGTAGATATTCACTACAAACCATCAGTACCTAATAACATTTCTAATTGGAAAGTCTTTGAGGGAGATGAAAAGATTGTAAGTTTCTTGACCAACCAAGATAATTTCAAAGATTTCTCTATTGATGATGAACAGTTCCAAGAGAAATTGATGAAAAATGAGCCTCAGATAGAACACCACGTGGATGGATTAAAGGCTCACACGATCCTGAAGGGGGTAGCTAATTTAGAAAACTTGTTTGATCTAAAGGAACGATTCAAAGGACCTAAGAACGCAAAGACCAATAGCTCTTACCCCCTCCATGAAACTGTAAATATTGGAATCCCAGAAAACCCAAAGCTTGTAAATCTCATCAAAACTGTATCTAAAGAGGAAAGGAAATCCTACCTCGGATTTTTTAGACAATACCAGGATGTTTTCGTATGGTCCTATAAGGATTTGAAAACCTATGATACCTGCATTATTCAACACACCATCCCGTTGAAGCCTAAAGTAAAACCTTTTCAACAAAAGCTCTGAAAGTATCACCCATCCCTAGAACCTCTCATGTATCAGGAATTAGGGAAGATTCTAGATGAGAAGATAATTTTTTAGGTTAGGCATTCTGCCTGGGTGGCAAATCTTGTTCCAATAATGTAACGACCCTTGATTATTAATTATAATTAATTTAATAATATAATCCTAAAAGTTTAGCTAAACTATAATTATGTCTTAAAATAACATTTCTAATTGATTATTATTAATGAATTAGTCATGATGGTTAATGATTCATTTAAATATTAATTAATTCATTAATTAATTAAGTATTAAATAAAAGGGTGGASAMYAAAATATAACATTTAAATCAAGTTACGTATACAAGAAGGGATCACATAAGGATCCCGAGAAGATAAAGAATTAATGAGAATGGATAAGGGTAATTAAATGGAGGGATAAGGAATTGAATGCAAGGTGGAGTGTCGGTGAAGGGGGAGGATAAGGAAGGAAGGAAGGGTTGGAGGGGATCATGCTACGGGGAACTGTTTTCTTKCTATGGAGAGAGAGYCGAGAGGGGCTGTGAGAATGGTGTGCTCAGATTGAGGCACGAGTTTTGCTGGTTGTGACATATTGATCAGGCAGGCACCGAGTTGCTAGAAKTTTTGGGCTCGGAGGGCCAGGATATCCGTAGATATCCTGGAGCTAGGTCGGTTTCCTAGTTGGCAGGGTGGACAAGAGGTTTTGGGCAATTATTTTTCTGTGTTTGCAACAGGACTGGACTGTGTAGCAGGTAGCAGCAGGAAGGCAACTGACAATGGAAATTAGCATTAGAGTTAAGGTACTCAATTCGAATTTATGCATTACTCATTGATAAATTTTAATTTTACTTAATTTGGAATAATTCTTCTTTTATGAATCTGGTAGAAATTGTTGTACATTTGGTAGGATTTGGTAGAATTTTTAGATGTTAATTTAAAACCAGTCATTACAAATAAGGAAACAATCAGGAGAAATCTGACTATGCGTAGATTTTCGGAACCTCAACAAAGCTTTGGAAAAGGACAATTATCCAATCTTGCCGATGGAACAACTCTTGCAAACCATGTTGGGATCAGAGTTTTTCTTCTTACTAGACAATTTCTAAGGTTATAAAAAAGCTTTGGTTTTAGAGGAAGACCGTTTGAAAACCACTTTCCGAACCAAGTGGGAAACCTTCGCTTATAAACGCATGCCTTTTGGGTTAATCAACGCAGGGGAAACCTTCCAAAGGGCCATGGACGTGGCCTTTCGTGGACTTATCAATAAATGTGTGGTAGTATATTTAGATGACGTAATGGTATATTCGAAGAATAGAGAAGAACACACCCAACATTTAACTCAGATTTTCGAAAGGTGTCGGAGATACGGTATATCCCTGAACCCTAAGAAAACTATCTTTGGTGTCGAAGAAGGTAAGTTTTTAGGTCACATCATCTCTCAAGCTGGGATTCACATATACCCCGAAAGGATTAAGGCCATAGGTCAACTTCCGCTACCCCATAACAAGAAGGCTATGTAGTCCTTTTTCGAGCAAATCAATTTTGTAAGGAAATTCACTCCCGATTTCACCGAGATCATAAAAAACTTACAGAAAATGATCTACAAGGATGCCAAATTTAAGTGGAATGATGAACAAAAAGACACTTTCAACAATATCAAAGTTGCCATATCCCGGGCCCTGGTGCTGCGAAGTCCTGATTTCAACAGGAACTTTTCCATTTACACTTTTGCTTCGGACCATTCACTAGATACGGTTTTAACTCAGAAGGATGATGACAACAATAAATCCCCAGTATCATTTATGATCACTAATCTTCAAGGAGTTGAGCTCAACTATCCTTCCATAGATAAGCAGGCCTACGCGATCTATAAGGCAGTAAATCATTTTAGGTCTTACATCCTCAAGAATCACACTAAGTTTATTATACCACATCCTACARCCTGATCTTTTTTCACCCAACAAGAAATGGGGGAAATAAGAGGGAACTGGATGGAAGTAGTCCAAGAATTTGATCTAGACATAAAACTTGCCAAGCTAGTAAAAGGACAAGGTCTGTGCAAGCTCGCAGTCGAAGCCCAGGATCAAGTAAATGAAGACTCCAGGTGGGAGAATGAAATAGCTCTATGGTGTGGAGAAGTAGCATACATCTCCCTAGGATGTGACTCCTGGTACAAGGACTTGGCTTACCTACTACATCACGAGACTTGTCAAGAAAACCTCAACCCTGGAGAGAGAAGAGCCCTCAAATTAAAATCTGCACAATATCATCTTATAAATTTGGTGCTTTTCCGGATTAACTATGACGGGGTATTGTTGAGGTGCCTTGAATGCGAATACGTCGACAAGGTTCTAAAGGAACTTCATGACAATCCTGTCGGAGGACATTTTGCTGGAAACACCACCACTCATAAGATTCTGAGAGCCGACTATTACTGTCCCACCTTGTTCAAAGATGCACATACTTACGCTAGAAACTGTAAGACTTGTCAAATAAGCATTAGAAAGGAGAAAAGTGCAGTAGTCCCACTTCAACCTATGACTTTTTCGAGGCCCTTTGAGCAGTGGGGGTTAGATATCATAGGATAAATTACGCCTAGCTTTTCTAAACTGCACAAGTACATTCTTACTGCCACCGACTATTTCACAAAATGGGTGGAGGCCATCCCTCTGACTCATGTAAACAAGAAGGTAGTGATCCAATTTATAGAACAATAACTAATCACAATGTTTGGTATCCCCTCTATTCTGGTATTTGATAATTCATCTTACTTATCCTCTACGCTATTGACATAGTTTGGTCTGGACAAAGGAATAATAATCAAGTACTCTGCAAATTATTACCCTCAGGGAAACAGTGTGGCGGAGTCGACTAACAAAAATCTGGTAAGGATATTAAAGAAGACAGTTACAGATAACCAAATAAATTGGCATAATCAACTGCATAATTCCCTATGGGCCAATAAGGTAACACCCAAAGAAGCCATAGGAAACTCCCGATACTTTTTGGTCTACGAGCAAGAAGACATCCTCCCAAACGGGCTCTATCTGCCATCTCTTCATATGGCCCAAGATTCCAACAAGTAACCCTCATCGACCATGCAACAAAGAATCAATACTCTACTCATCCTAGAAGAAGAGAGAGAGAAGGCTAAGTCAAAATTCCTAGCTCACCAACAGATAGTGAAATGATGGTTCGACAAGCATAAGGCCAAAGAAAAGAGTTTTGAGGTAGGAGACTTGGTACTAAAATGGGATAGAGTGAATGAAACAAAAGGGAAGAATTCTAAGTTTCATAACCTGTGGCTTGGACCTTTCCAAGTCACTGAAAAGATAGGGGCAGGCACTTATCGATTGCATAATTTGAGGGGAGAACCTAATGCCCTCCCAGTAAATGGTCAGGCCCTAAAACAATATTTCCAATAAAAATAAAAATATAATATTAATAATAATAATAATAACAAATAAATAAATATAAACAAAAAAGGGGAGGACATGAGTCAGGGTTACTGGAAACGAAGGAGGAATTGAGGTTAAAAACCCCATAAGCAGACCTAGAAGCATTAACTGGAGGATTTCAAATGAAAAGGTAAAAGGAGCTTCGATTTAAAACCAGTTGAGTCCCCCACCAGCTTCCGTATCAGCTGAGTATGAAGGAAGAACAAAGATTCTGCTTTTTCCCAGGAAATCACCATTTGTTGAGCTCTCAACACACACTAAAAAGTCTTGGCCAAATTTTACTTTTTGGGTACCACTTAATCTTTTGGTATTGTCTAATTCAGAACGATGTTGTTTTTGCTTATCATTGTTTTTTGCAAATTCTCCTTGATTCTCTAAAAGTTTCCTTGAACATGTCAAAACCATCATAACTTAAAGGGATTAACATTTGATTAAAGAATCAACCACTAAATTGTTTCACCCAATGCGTCCAAAATTCGACACCCGAAAGAATCAGAGATGAAAGAAAATCATCCTAGAAAACTAAGGACGCCAATCGTCGATTTTTGTCGGCATCGGTAAAAGGGGAGTTGTTCTCTCATGATAAGAAATGCACAAGAAAGTTGTTGATGACCGATTTCATTCGGCATCGGTGAAACGCAAAAGGAAGTAGTCGCTTGTGGGGAAAGAAAGGAATCGTTGACAACCGATCCCGTAAAATCATTTCGGCATTGACGACTTGTGAGTAACTAAACCCATAAGGAGCATAAAATGTTTTCCAGGCCACCAACTCTCGAAAAATTTCAGCATCAACGAATTTCCAAGAATCTAGCCCAAGGAAAAAGGATGCGATAATTTCATCCCCGGTTACTAACCCCTGATATCTAATTGGCATCAACAATTTCTAGGCTTGGTTAGGGAGGGCGTAACTTAAAGAAGGTTACACCTCTATTGGCGCTCGTGAGTCAAGTCACCAGTGTTTATCTACCACATGTCACGTCAGAACCATCCTACGAAAGTAATAGACATTGATGATTTTCTTTTTGTAATAAAAAAAAAAGGTATCGACGAAAAATCCCGTAGCTCTGCGTCAATCCCCGACTTCCCCATTCAGAAAATGACACTATGGGATGTTTTAGCTCTAAGATACGCTAGATATGATGCATTTAATCGATTGATTAATTCCAAGATCATGCATTAGTTTCTAATTCATGCACAAAGCAAAATGAGCATTTTAGCCTGTAGATACAATGCATCTCCCTCCGCGCCTCCGCCATCAACCTACGTAAAATTGATTATAGAGAATTGGTGGTAAGTAGTTTAAATTTCGTCCAATTACTTGTATTAATAGTTTGATGTGATTGGTAAGTTCTCTCTCATTATATTATCTTGAATTATTATAAGCCAGAGCATTATGCCTGCAAATAAGTCCGGAACATCCAGAGGAGCGAGATGAATGACCTGGAGAAGGCGTCGAAGGTATAGTGAGTATTAAGTAACAGAGTTTAGCAAGCATACAGGTATGTACCAGTCTGGTTTTATTGTTTCCACCTCACATGTAGATTAGGATCTAATATTACTCTGTATGAGGACCCTAATTGAACGTCTTCGGTTGCAGGAACGATGCCTCCGAAGAAACCTACCACTAGGAAATCTCCTAGAGTTCCAAAGCTGCAAGAATCAGAAGAAGAAGAGGGCTCCTCCCCAACCGTTGCAAGAAAATTGGAATTCACTTCCAATCTGGCGCCCATCATCAAGATGATCACCAAAGAAGCCTTCGCTCAGCCCCCGGCCTTTGTGGACACAGAGGAAAACATTGGGACCAAGACAATATTCCCGTCATGGGAAGACCTGTTCAAGAAAATCAAGTAGGAAGAATTCCCTAAATATGCCCTGCATAGCGATCCTGACACAAGGAAGCTAGACGATGAGGTCTTCGTCAACATCTGTAAGGCTTACCTACACATGGTGGAAAGAAAGACTCCAATATTCCCTTGCATTGAGCTTTTGAAATGGCTCATTGATCACACTGATGCACATAAGTGTGTAATTAATGATGATAATGGTCAAATCGCTGGGGTTTTCTTCCCAGTAGAAGCCCAAAATTATTACAAGCTCAGGGAGCCAGATGAACGTTTGAACATGGATTTTGTGACAGTGGCCTAGAGATTAGTGACAGTTGGATCCCTCTCATTCGGGAAAGAAAACATTATTAAACCTTACAATATTTACTACTTACAAAACTTTTTTGACTTAACACTATCTTCGAAACCGACCTTAAACCTAATTACCCCCTTGACTTACTTTATTAACATTATACTAATTCTAATACCAACCTAGGTGGTTCCTGTGTACAATTTTCTACCACTGTTATGATAAAACCTTTAATAAACAAGAATATTAAGAGTATTAATGCCAACTTTTTATTAACATGTTTTAGTAGGATTATCACCCTACTTTTCTTGACTTAACCTAATCTCCTAAACCGACCTTAGACCTAATCATCCCTTTGACTGACTTTAAGAACATTATTATTATCACCCCTCTACTATTAGACTAACATAACCTCAAAGTAATTTGTTTTTAAAACCTATTAATAACATTAACCCACAATAGTATGATTAACACCCTCTTTTGAACTTAAACCGACCTTAAACCTATTAATCCCCTTGACTTACTTGATTAACATTATTATTATTACCTTTTTAATATTATACTAACGTAACCTTAATAAAACCTTTCTCACCATACAGTCAACCCTAAATTTAGCCTTTTTTGAACTTGAAACAATTTAGCTTTAATTTTAACCTATTTTATTAACCCTATTTCAACCCATAATTAACATATATTAATAGTATTATGATGAACACCATATACCATAAAATTAACTTTTTGACCCTAAATTAATTTATTATCAATAATTGAACTTATTATTAGCTTTAATTAATCAAACTAACTTAGACCAATATTAAATAACACTAACTTCCTTAAACCTAGGGTTTACCTTATTATTTTAACCTTTAATTAACTTAACTTTAATATTGACAAAACTAATATTATTTGAACTTCCTCGATACTAGGGTTTCCTCCTTAATTTAATCTTAACTTAGCCCTTAATCAACATAAAATTATTATATTTTTTACCAAAACCTCTGGTCAACCCTAAATTTCTCCTAAAAACGAGGGTCTCACTCAGCCAACCGTAGGTTTTTCACCCGCCTCCTCACTATTTAATAAAGGCTCTTCTCTTACTATTTTTTCTCAGACTTTTTTGTCCTGATGATGGATCCTGTTATGGATCCGAAACGTCGACGACATGATGTCACAAACACTGTGGTTCTTCCGACTTTTTCTGAACATTTTTCTCACCACAGAAACTTAAATGAATGGATTTTGTTGTGAAGTTTTACGAGAAGCATGACACCAGCAAAATAATGACATCCTGGTGGAGAGAAGACAAAAAATTCACCAACCAAAACTCCGACTGGTACCCGATGGGCAACCTCATACAACCTTATACCTATCTAATGGATCTCCTTTGTTGGTTGCATGGAAAGAAAGACTATTCCAGGTTTTCGGAGGCATGGATGCCTTTGGCTTATACTATCACCATCTTCAAAACAAGCTTCAACTAGGGTGCTATCATTTCCAAACAGATTAGCACCTGCATTCTACAGGCTCAACAATTGAAGGAAGGAGAAACTCTTGCCTTCTACATGGCATCTTATCTATTGGACGTCATCTATGCAAGAAATGCCTTCGCCGGGATGAACATGAAATGGCATGCTTCCGAGCTCCCGGTCCATATCTACTTTGACATATTGTGGGAGAACAGGTATAAAATATCCTACTCTCTCATTTGTGACCAATGTATCGCACATATTCATTTTTTACTATTCAAGAAAGAGTGCCCAAGGCTGCCTGATGTGGCCAAAAAAGTTATATCCAAAGTTGGTCACTGGTACCTGGATGAGCACAAAACCTACATTAAGGTTTTTGGCGTCATCGGAGCACCACATTTGCTACCTATATAAGTCCCCAACCAACTGGTACTAGGGGAAATATGTTACCAAACTATCTTGCAGGGCTACAATGCCACTTTGGTGAAGGATAAGAAGCAGTCATTCATACCCTATGGGTTTCATATCAGCTTCCACTAGGTTAAAGACACTGCATAGGCCAAGCAAAATGGATTACATCAATTGGAATTTTTGTTCCAGACAGGACATGTTTTGCAAGAACGATCCCAAGGGTTTGGTCTCAAAACATGCATCACAAGTATCGTCCTATTGTCCTTATGCCCATGACTAGTTTGAGGATGAAATTTTCACTGAAAATGCTCAATATTGGGATGAGGTGGTGGCAAGAGTGGCTGACCCAGAGTAACGAAGTTCAATTCCATGAGTTGGGAAGAGAAAACAATGTCCTTGGAGCAAGCAGCACAATAAATTCTCAGGACTAGGGAAGAAAGGGTAACATTCGAATCGGCCGAAATTATGGAAGATCCCCATGAAGCCCCTGTACAGAACTGGAATTTTCTTGAAACTATAGGTGCGCTGGAAAGAGGGATGCTCTTGATCCAACATGCTAAAAAAATGATGGATCTAGCATCGAATGATCTGGCCCTCTTATCAAGTGTTCCGACCAGTAACCCAGAAGAGAGCCCAGTAGGGGTAGGTGGCTCTGAGCTCACAGACCCTGGTAACATCAATGGGTTAGATGACCATGAAGCCACACTACCTACAGCTGATTCACCGGTAGGCACAATGATTCAATTATAGCTAGGCCAGGTGTCGGTCGAAACAAGTGCACCTAACCCTCTAACCGAGTTCATAAATATATAGAGTGATGACGAGAGCCCAGAAACATCTCAGAAAACCTCTGTGCATGTAGAAGAAGAAAAGGGATCCAAGGAAAAAACACCTCTTGTTCCCTATGTTCAGAGTCAAGAGGACACACAAGAAGGAAAAGTAGTTGAAAGAGGCCTAGACACAGAAATGCCCGATGCACTGGAGACCCGAGCAGGTAGTCCCAAGGACAATTCAGAATTGGATGAGTCAAAATAAAGATCCCCGCAGAAGGACGTCGACGATGCCAAAACTAGTATACAAGAAAGTATTCAGCTCCCTCCTGACACATCTATTCCACTTGATACACAGGTCCCCGATAAACAACTGGAAGAGGGTAGGCCTTCAGACCAAAATAAGGAGGTTCAAGAGTCTGATCTTGAACAAATATATACCACCAACAGCTTGGGAAACACTCTCACATGGGGTGACGAACAGATAACGGAGTCGGTAGATGAGGTAGCAGACATCTATGCAATCTCCTATGATCAAAAGAGGAAGGCCATTGTGCAAAGGAATGCTAAGAAGAGAAATATTACCGTGGACCATTCCATTTTGGTTACTACAGAGGAAAAATTGATCAACACAACAGATGATCACACATCTGAACTGATAGGCATGGGAAGATCCCTCTCTGATGTTGCCCAGGATAGGGCCAGGAGGGATGAAAGAGAACCAGTTGATACTCTGAAGGAACCAGAACACTTGTGCCATCTTGTTGAGTATTACAAAGGTGCCACATAGACTGCGACATATTTGAGGAGTGAGTTTTCAGGAGTTTACAATGAGTACAAGAAAGAAAGAAACCCGTTAGCTAAAAATATAATTGAATTCCAGGAGGACACTCTCATGGCCCTTGCAACATTCAAGGATATGGAACGATGGCATGAAAGATCGCTACAAGCGGCGGAAAGAATCGAATACATTGAGGCAGTCCAATAGGGTTGAGAAAAGGAAGAACATGGCATTCTATTGTTAGGAAAAAGTAGCCTTGACCGCATAAAGAGATCTGTAGAATACTGGACTAAGATGTCACGGGACCCACATAAAGAGATCCAAGAACAATATGCCAAGTGCCAAAAGCACTAGGATAAAATTAATAAAGTAATGAAAGATATCAAGCTCCCCTAGTTCAACACCCCCTGTGAGTTTATCGACATAAGATACGTGCTCAAGACATATTCCAAACAAGACTCCCTATGGATAGAAGAGTGTGCAAAGGTAGTCGATGTGAGGCCAAGATAGGTGCAACAATTGGCAGAACACTCGATCAGAGCTAAAAACATGTTGCAACAGTTGAATTCCACCTTGTTAAAGTACCGAGTGCATGCAGCGAACATCAGAGGGATATATCCAGCCCCAATGGAACATCACAGATTCCCGTGGGCCTAGACTTGTGAAGAACTGTTCATCAAGTGGTCCGAATACGAAAGGATTCATCCTTTCAAAGAAATATCCTGGGTGGACTGATCAATAAACTATTATGAGATAATGCCACATGGCAACTTTTGTTTGTTTCAAACTGTACTTAACCGTTTAACTTTGGTTAAGATTGAGATTATAAATAAAGGCCTCGACCAATTAATTAAGGGTCGATGGTTTGTTGTAAGAACTATTTTCTTTCTGGCTGTTAAGAATTTATTTGAAGCTGCTATTAATTTAGAAGTCCTTCTGGACCAAAGACGAAGTTATCTTTATCAAATGCATGCATTATTGATCTTCAAGAAGAATTATTTCCTATTCATTTTTATGAGCAGATGTAACAAGTAAGAACTATCGAATATATTGTCAAGTTAACGGGTACAATTGCTTTGTTGTTCTTTTCTTTAAAGATAAAGATGATGAATTGTTGTGCGAATTATGAGACAAATGATAGTGGTAGATGGATTATTTTTCTTACCATTTATCTTGTTTCATATGTGTTTTTCTTTCTGGTAGTTAGTAATCTCAGGCAATGATTGGATGCTCACATGGTTAATGTATTATTACTAGACCTATGGTATAGAATTGTCGTCTGCATGTTTGAGCAGCGAGTTATCCCTAGCTTGACCTCTTCTCAGTAGTTGAAACTTTATCCTATTATTTGTCAAGTTGGTTTTGGCTGTCTTTCACTTCTCATATCAGCCCCACCCTAAGAGAAAATACAAAAAAGAAAACAGTCCCAACTGAAGGAAGAGCCTTTGCCACAAAACACAAAGCCCATCGATACCTTGGATGGATCGCAAGATCTAGAGAACCATTCCATTTTAAACACTGCAGAGTCTAATTGGGCCTCAGTGGCGGGTTTGGTTCCTGCTATTGAGTCAAGGGATTTAAGACCCATCAATAGGTCCTTAATCCCATGGTCACTCATATGACTGACGTGCAATGCATATATAAAAATATATATATTTATAATGAACAGTCAAGATCCTTCATCATCATATCGATAGTTATTGTCTCTTTGACCAAAAGGTAGGGGGCCTGACATGTCATCCCGGGCACCAAGATGGTGAGCTTCTCAAGGATTCAAAGCACCTAGAGACCCCACCATACCCTTTCACTACACATCGATAAGCTATGGCGAGTGTTGTGTATATAAACCTACATTATCTTTTTCGCACTTCCAATGTGGGATAAATCTCGTTACATGAGACGATCAACACCATCAATTTCTTTATCAGATGAATGTTGAGGCTTCTCATATTTTCCTGTGCATCGATCAACTTCTCAGTCTTTCCATCGATACCGATGGCATTTCTACAATGCGCTCTTCCTTCTGATCTTTGATTAATGTCCTTGCTTATGAGCTTCATTCTTTGCATACTTTCAATGTGATTTTACTTCTGAGCTTTGATCTCTGCACACTGTCTGACATTTTATGCTAACTGTTATACTACATATATTTATTTGTCAAGAACTTTTCATATTGTTATACTGTTTGACATCAATGACAACAAAATAATTACACTATGTCCAAAATGTGGAGATGATAAGTTGTGCTCATATTCAATTTTATGTCATATAGTTTAAACAACTCCTGATAGAATTTGTTGGTGAAGTTGGGATTCATTATTTGAAAAAATGGAAGGGACATTCCTTGTAACATAAAACTTTCAGCCATGAAGACTTGGTCCACTGTGGAGGGAGTAAATATGTGATGTAAGGGACACAAGTGAGAAAATTCAAAAAGGTTTTCAACTACCACCATGATGATATATCTGTTTCTTAATTTTAGAAGGTCCACTATAAAATCCATGGAAATGTCAATCCAGATAGTGGATTAGATCGACAATGTGCTCCTTTTACAAGCTACACATTCAACTAAAAAAGTATGGATGCCCTTTTTCATGCCTTCTTAAAAGAATGAGTTCTTATCTCATTCATAGTTTTTTGAAATCCAAAGTGAACCACTATAGGGGATGAATGCAACTCCTTTAACAACCTTTGTTTTAAAATATAAATTTTCATTAGAAAAATATGGCCTTTATACCACAAGATGTCCTACCATAGGGATTGTGGTCCTCATGAAAGATTTGGATGAGTCAAACCATTATGTAACTCACTAACCATTCTTGTTGGGATTCTATGAGCCAATCTAGTATGGATATGGATAAATAAAAGATAGATTATTTATCATCATATTAACTAGATAAATAAATAGATATCACATTCACGTTTTCCTTATTGTAAATGATCTCATAATTATACCCAAGTATCTTAGCTCTAGTGATGAAAAATTAGCCATCACATTCACTTATATGGCTCTAGTGATGAATTTGTTTTTTCCAAAAATTAACTCAAACTATAATGGTTTGTCTTGATCTAGAAGTTCCTCCCAATGAGATATGGGCACCAAGTATCCATTGCATGAAGGATGGCCATCATTTATTTCTCATAGCTATACTTTCTAAAATTTCTGTACATAATTGTTTACTGGTGAATGCTAATGGGTGCCCCTATTACATCAACAAATTTTCTATGAGACCCTTGCATGAGGCATCGCATTCCAAGACAAAAGTATTTGTAAAATTGGGCACAACTAAGATGAGTGAAGTTAACATAGCTTCCTTTAAATATGAAAACCTCTCTCTTTGAGAACATTTCATACAAAGGCATTATTTTTGGGAAAGGTGGTTAAGGGGGTTACAATTCACCCATAATTATTCATGAAATTTTTGTAGTAGCATGTAAGTCCTAAAAAAAACATAATCTTTTCAAAGTCTTGGGAAATAGCCAATCTTGTGTAACCTCAATTTTATTGGGATCCACTCACACCCTATCTTTACTAAATATGTGACCCAAGTATTCCACTTCATAAGAACCAAAATCACATTTGGAATGTTTGAGGAAAAACTAGTTATCTCAAAGAAGTTATAGGGTTTTATCAGCATGTTCCACACGTGTTTCCCAAGTATGGTTTATGAATAAGGATATCATCAAATAATAAAAGCAAAAAGTTATGCAGGAAGCATTGAAAATGATTTTTCATGAGGCTCTAAAATGTGTATCGCACATTGCAAAGACTAAAAGGCATCATTGAAAATGCATATGTCTTCCATGTGTGCATAAATATATCTTAGGAATGGCCACCTCCTTCATCTTAATTAGGTGGTACCCTAAGTGAAGATCAAGTTTAGTGAAGAACTTGGCACCATGAAGTTCAAATAAGAGATCATCAATAATTGGGATGGAAAATTTTCCTTTGATGCTCAACTTATTGAGAGCATATAAATAAAGACACATGCATGCATTTGATGAAAACACAACTTGTCTATGGTCCTAAAAGGAATTCTCAATTAAAGGCAACTCCGAATAGTTCTTAACAAAACCAAAAATGAGGGTCATAGCTGCAACCATCGACCCTTAACTAATCAATCGATGCCATTATTTATAACATAAAATTAACTAAAAATAACAACTAAAGTTCAGCTAAGTAAAACAAAATTCACCACAGGACGTTCTCTTTTGTCAACTCTTCTAAGAGTCATCTCGAGATATCACTTAAGAGGGTGAATTTTCTCGTACTTCAACCACTTGATGAACAAATCCTCGTAGGTGTTGGCGTATTGGAATATATGTTGTTCCATCGGGGCCGAGTGAATCTCTCTTATCTCTACCGCATGTGCCCGATACTTGACTATACTGGCACTTAACTATTGCATCATAGCCCGAGCTTTGATCGGGTGTTCCATAAACTGTCGCACCTGACATGGCACCATGTCTACTACCTTTTCTATTTCTTCGACCCATGATGAGTCTTACTCGGTGTGCGAATTGACTATGTTGCGCAAGTCAACAAAGTCATCGGGTGTGCCAAACTCGGGGAGCCCAATGTCTTTCATCACCCGATTAATATTGATCTATTTTTTCACATACTTGGCCCATTTCAGTTGGATTTCTTGGTGAGGTTCTCAAGCCATTTTTTCCGAATACTTGGCCGATTTATTTATGCAATCAAGGATGCTTTATTTTAACACCCGAATGTCGTGTTCTTCTGTATCGCATCCCTGTTGGACTGCACCGATGTAGTCGAATCTCTCCATGGCTTGTTGCAAGTGCCAATAGGTTGTATTCCTAGAGCTCAGATATCCTTGCAGTGAATAGGTGCCTCTCATCTGTAAATCTATTGTAGGCCTCCTGAAATTCGCTCCTTAGGGACACCGTGGCCTGTGCGGTGTCCTGATAGTATTTCACCAAGTGGCGCAAATGTTCCAGTTCCTTCAGGGAAACAACTAGATCCTCTTCATTGATTTTGGCTCTGTCCAGGGTGGAATTTGTGATCGCCATCCCTGCGCCGATGATTTCGAATGTCTTAGTGTGCTCTGTGTTAATCAGATGTTCCTCCGTAGTGATGACGATGGAGCGATATAAAGTGATCCTCCTCTTCTTTGTGGTTCTCTGGATGATAGCCTTCCTTTTCCAGTCATAAGATATGGTATGTATCTCGGCTACTTCATCCATGAGCTCGGGGATTTTTTGATCTCCCAAAGTGAGTGTATTCCCCAAACGCCCGATGGTATACATTCGAGACTGGGTTCTTGAACTTCCTCCCTGTGTTCTGAAGGCACGAATTTTGTTTGTCTCTCATTAGGGAGTTGAGTACTAATTGAAATTGAGGGATCAGGGGTAGTCTCGACACTTACTTGATCCTTGGTTGTCGGGATGACGATTTCTTGCTGTGGAGCCTCTTCCTTTTGTTTGCCTGATCATGGATCGTCCTTCGAGTTGTTTGCTTGAGCCTCTGGTGCATTGGGAAGCTGAGTGTCTAAGACACTTTCAATTTCTTGTTTGTTCTATGGAAGCCCCTGAGTTTGAGTGTCGGAAACTAGGGAAGATGTCTTCTCTGACCCCTTTTCCTCTACGATATCTATGGGGGCAACAAGGGATGCCTCTTGGCTCTCATCCTCATCATAGATTTTGATCAATTCGCTTAGGGGGTTTGGTGTGCTTGTTCTCCCTGATGTTCTAGTTGTCTTTGGTTGGGTTGAAAAACCTATTGGTGATCTAACCTATGGCGTTGTGAATTCAAGGTTGTCTAACTTGGTAATTTCATCAATGTCTATGAATTCAGGGCTGCTTGGGCCCACCTGGCTTCTGTCTGGGTTATCAGTAGGGGATCCTATCATTTCTGATAGGGATGTTTCATCTCGCAACTGATCAATAACTCGGTGCACTTGTTCTAACATGAGAGATCACCTTTCCCACGCGTCCTGTGGCATAGGGAAACCTCTTTCTAGAATCGGGGCTTCCTGAGGAGCTTCGATTGCTCCGGCCACTATCATTTCTTCTCTGTCTCTAAGGGACCCTTGAGACATTTTTTCTAGGATCAACATCTGTTTATCCAGGCTCATGGCTTTGAACTTGGTCATCTTAGGGTAAACCATCCTTGCCACCACTTTGTGCCAGTCTTGGGAATTTCCGGTGAAGAACTCATCTTCGAATTTATCATGGACATAAGGCTAGCAGGGCGACACTTGTGAGGTGTGCTTCAAGACTAGACCTTTTGGGCCATGTTTGCCGAAATGGTCGGTTTGGAATAGAAAATCCAATTGTCTCAATCCTTCTTGCTTGGCCTGAGCGGTGTCTTTCACCATGTAGAAACCTACATGGAAGCCATAAGGTGTGAACGCCATTTTATTATCTTTGACCAAAGTGGCGTTGTAGCCTTGGAGGATGGTCTGGTAGCATATCTCCCCTACTACAAGCCAATCGGGGACATGAACAGGTAAAATATGTGGTGCTCTGGTGGCCCTGAAAACTATGATGTAGGTTTCGGGCTCATCCTGATATCAGTGGCCAAGCTTTGTTATCATCGTTTTGGCTACAACCAACAATGTTGGACACTCTTTCTTGAAAAGAATAAAATAAATGTGCCCGATGAATTCATCGCAGATGAGGGAGTAGGATTTTTTGTACCTATTCTCACATAAGACGTTGAAATATACATGGACTGGGATCTCTGTGATGTGGCATCTTAGGTTCATGTCGACGAAGATGTGTGTGGAACACATAACATCCAGTAGATATGAAGCCATGTAGAAGGCTGGAGTCTCTCCTTCTTTTGGTGTCTAGGCCTGTTGTATGAAAATTCTCAACTGCTTTGAAATGATGGCACCCCAGTTCAAACTTCTCCCGGAGATGGCCACTATGTAAGCTAGAGGCACCCATGCTTCCAAAAATCTAGAGCAGTCCTTTTCCCCATATAATCGATAGATTAGAGCCATTAGGGAGATGTACGACTCCCTTAAGTTGGTCATTTGGTACAAGCTGGAGCTCTGGTTGGTGTACTTTTTATTCTCTCTCCACCATGAGGCCATCAGCGGGTTGGTGTCATGGCGCTCATAGAATTTTACAACGAAATCTATGTTCAGCCACTCCTCGGGGTCTTAGAGATTGTAATATTTTTGGACCTCTGTCGGACGAAACACCCTGACACACTGTCCATGGTCGTCATTAATCAAACATTTTTCTGTGTCTATGTGGTCAATGAGCCACTTCAGGATTTCTATGTAGGGGAACACTAGAGTCGTGCTTGCTACCATGTGTAGGTATGATCATCGGATATTCGAAAAAACTTCATTGTCGAGTGCTCTCATATCTGGGTCACTGTGCGGTACATATTCCAGGAATATTTCTCAGCTAATCTTCTTGAAGACTTCCCCCTGTTATCACACTAAGTTGCCTTGGGTTTTTTTGTTTGTTTCCATCCTTTCCTAAACCTTAGATTTTAATTTTTTTAATTTCACCCCTTTTAAAATTGTTTTTTTTAGGACCCCTTTGGTTAATTAAGTGTTGAGTCATAACTTATGTTTTGATCCTCATTTGATTTTTGGACTTAGAACCGCTTTTGTTCATGACTAGTAATTTGGTCCCCTTCATGATTTTTCACTAGGATCGATCCTCTCCACGACTAGATTGATTTGACAAACCATTTTCCTCATTCATACCTTCGTAGCCATGCCTTGTTGTCCTTTTCTTACCTATCTAATCATTTTTTGAATTGGAGCGTTTCCCACTCATCAAGAGTTTTCATAGCACCTTTCCCATTCATCATTTTCCATATTGAGTTATGATTACAACACTGATGTCATTTTCCTTGTTTTCAGTGCCAGGAGTTGGTTAAAAAGATGCCTTCAAGAGTTCATATTTACAAGATCTGATAACGGTTTGTGACTTTGAAAAAATCAAGATTGTTGCGATGTGCAAACTCTCAATTCTGACCAGTTGACAACAGTGTAGAAAGATCCGATGTTGAGGTAGATTTGGAGGTCGAGATTTTCGTGACTTCATCCTGAAATATCGCTGAGGCTTCAAACAAGTGTTTATTACACATGTATCTGTAAGTTTTAAACCTGCGAAGTAAAGCAATGCATATAGATTATTAAGCAATACATAAATTAATCAATGGCTCATACACAAAGTACATAGAGATTTTTACCGGAAACCCTCAACCGAGAAAACCTTTCTTATTTTCATTATATCGAATTTCACCATTCGCCATACAATATATACAATGTTTTTAGGTATTCTGTAGATACCAAAACCCTAATCCCTTAATCCGAGATTAATTTACAAATCCTCTAAAAATAGCAAAATCCTCTAAAAATAGCAAAAATCGTCAGACACAGTTGTCGTATCTGACGCACCCACACACACACACATGCAAAGAATATAACACACACCCAACATTCTCCCACTTGTTTTTTTCTTTGCATCCAGGGGTCCAGGTGATTATATAGTCAACAATCCAGGGCAACAATGTCCATTGTTACTCTACACCAAGAGAACTTTTCTGTGCTCACAGACTTTGTCAATGAATCTGCAGCATTCTTCAAAGTGTCAACCTTTTCCAGCAACACCTTCTTTTCCTCA
>SNQJ01S0018120.1:32037-56171 GCA_010110895.2 Picea sitchensis | reverse complement strand
TACCGGAAACCCTCAACCGGGAAAACCTTTCTTATTTTCATTATATCGAATTTCACCATTCGCCATACAATATATACAATGTTTTTAGGTATTCAGTAGATACCAAAACCCTAATCCCTTAATCCGGGATTAATTTACAAATCCTCTAAAAATAGCAAAATCCTCTAAAAATAGCAAAAATCGTCAGACACAGTTGTCGTATCTGACGCACCCACACACACACACATGCAAAGAATATAACACACTCCCAACAGTATCCTATGTTTCCTCCTCTGCACATAAATCTTCAAAGATAATTAGCGCTCAGAGTTTTGGATTATAGGGCGTGCATAGTTGAGGGAGACCTTTCTTCACATCATTTTATCCTTGTCTCCTCCCTTTTCAAACCTATGAACTTCACTACCTGTATTTCAAAGTCTGATACATCCACTCACCATAGCTACTGATCTCACAACATATAAACAATTCTATCCCCTGCATACGCATTGCGCTACCTAAGGTGCTACTTAACCACACGATGTCTCCATTGCTTCCTTTGACATTTCATACAAGCATTTTCTACCCAGATTCAAAGGGCCAATTACAGAGTACCTTCTCATTGTCTAAGTGTTTAGTACCTACATAAATCTAAAGGAGGGATTTCCACAGCTAATTCCTAGCTTACTAACAATCAATCTGGTTTAAGGGGAAGTTCTTGTAAAAGTGTAGCTTTGGCCATTTAAAGCTCGACTTTAGGTCCTCCTGGTCATTAATACCCCATAGCCATAAGAAGATCTCATCCTAATCTATGGATACTCCTCAGATGAATAAGTCACACAAGGGGGGCAAGGTAGTTATAACTGAACCTGTGGATATGCATTTTTTTGAGACAGAGCCCATGGAAAGAGAAGTTTTTTTCAAAGAGTGGGATGCCTCTCTTTCTCCCAAAATATGCAAAGAGGCCATCCTAAGGTGACAAGGAATTTTTCCTTACATTTTGATTGTAGGAGAACCAAGGTAGGGGATTTAGAATTTGAGGTGACTGAGGCCTCTATTTCATCTGCAACAAGAATCCCTATCACAGGTGAGAAATGGTTTAAATCCATGGCTTTGAATGTAGCCTATGCCAAAGATTTCCTTAAGCCTGAACATCAAGCCAGTGATTTGTCTAAAGGTGTGCCAAGGAACCAACTGATTGAGTAGTTTGACATGATATTGAAGATCATCCAAAGAAACTTTACATGTGAAGGGAGGTTTAACACATTGTACCAATACCACATAAGGCTTCTGCTGCATTTTACTGGTAAAATTGAAATGAATATTCCCTACTATTTGTTGAAGAGCATAGGTAAGATGTCAGACAAGATTCAATCAAAGTCTAAGGATGTGGATACTAGCATCTTTCACTCTGGATTTATTAGAATGCTAGTATCTGAAGAATTGGGTAAGAAAGATATCTCATGGGAACATTTTGTTGTTGCTTCCCACCTCAAGTTGGATGTAACAACCACTCCTCAATCACATAATGCAAGCCCTTTATCATCCACCAGTTTTGCTAAAGTAGGTACCAGCAAGAAGACAAAGGGCAGAGTTCATGTTCAAGTTTCAGAGGTCATCAAGCAGGTCACAGGAACTGAGCAGGAAGCTTGTCATTCCCCACAAAGAGATTTTCTACCTCCTCCTCCACCAAAGTTAGAAGAAGTTCCTTATACTACTAAAAATATAGAAAATAAAGGGAAGAAGCTACACTTCTCCTCTTCTCCTCCAACAACCAATACTAAGGGAAAGAAACCTTTCACAATATCATCAGTTCCTAAAGAGTTTTTTTAAGAAAAGTCCCTACCAAAAAATCCTATACAAATAAAGAAGGGTAAAGGCATTGAAAATACCGTGAAAATAAAAGAAGAAACCCATGTGAAAAAGAAGAAAGATAAAGGAAAATTTATCAAGAATATTGATGAGACAGACACGGAAATTCCTATGCAATAGGAAGAGGGGACCATGAAAAATATTTTTGAGATGATACATGTCACTACTCCACCTGACAGTTAGACATTCAAAATATTAATCAGGCAACCTAGGGATGCTAGGAAGGAGGTGGCTCAGTTCAAAACAAAATCCATGTCTGACAGAGTTTATATGAAAGAGCTCATGGATGGTTAGAGTCACACCCTTGACTTGGCAAGGTTCATAGCAAGAAAGGCCCAACCTCTCCATAGGCAGCTCAAAAACCTTTATAGGAAGAACAGAGGCTTCCAATCTCAGAACATGAACCTCAAAGAAAAGTTGCAGCATTTTCAAGATGAAGTGGCTCAAAGAAACTTGTAGGTATTGGTTGAAGCTGCTATTGAAAAGGAGACACCAACAATCAAGGAGAGCATAACTCCACTGAAGAATCCTGTCATGGAAAAAGGAAGAAGCTTGTTGTGCCAAATGAGTATCCTCCTCCTACAATAAAGAGTGTCAGGTTAAGTGTCAGGGTAACAAAGTAGCTGGTGAAAGGTGAGCCCCATTTTTTAGGATGGTTCCTTTTTGTGAAGATAAACTATTGTTGAAACATTTCCTCTACCACCTATACAGGCTTCTAAGTGCTTATTTTTTATATTTTTGGGACTTTTGTGAAGAACTAACTCCTTCAGCAGTAAGAATGCAAGCATTTTGTAGTGCTATGGTGCTACAGAATAGCCTATTTTTGGTGTTCCACTGGTGTGCTACCTACAGTGTTTCCAAATCACCTAAAGATAATGGTGCTAATATTACTCAAAGTTTCTACTTGTTATCCACATGTCCAAGCTGGAGGTGCTACGTTTTTTATGGCGCTACGTAAAATTTGCACAGAGACACACAGTGGGCGCTACCTAAAATCTCTACTGAATTTCTGGCAGAGATGGAATTTACACAGAGACGCACCAGAGTGGCGCTACCTAAAATCTCACAGAGACCAAAGTTTGCACAGGGGGTAGGAAGGTTTGGCACTACCTTTTCTACTAGTCTAGTTTTGAAGTGTGCTACAGAATCTTACGAAATTTGGTAAAATATTTAACAAAATGTAAAAGAGTCTGTCTCTGACTTTTCTAAAAGATTTAACAAAATGTATAACAAGATTCCTGATAAGATCAAACCCACTGAAACCTCTGCAAAAATTACTTATGTTAGTGCCTTTGACCCCGAGTTCTGCCTGCTACTGAGAGAAAGAAGATCAACCTCCTTAGTTCATATGCAAGATGCAACCTTGGAGGTAGAATCCAATATAGTGGCATCTGATAAACTCAGAGGAAAATATGATAGGGATAGAAGAAAAAGAAGAAATGAAGCCTCAACTTATGACTCCCATATTGTTCATCCTCAAGTGGAGGAGCTCACCAAATTAGTAAAATCCATTTCTACTGAGATAGAGAAATTAAAACTAGAAGGAAAACAGACCTACAAAAATACTCAAAACACTGATAAAAGAGGTAACTTTAGGAGACTAAACAATGCTCCCCAAATCCTTCCCAGAGATCCCAGAAACAAAGAGAGATATGATCAAAGGATACAAACTCCTTTACAAAACAACCTAGTTGTTGATGAAGAAGGAGAGGAGGTAGAAGTTGATCCTGAGATTCATTACTTAGGTGACACATCCCCATCCCCACACTTGACTCAATCTTCTTATGAGCAATCCTCGATGGATATTCAAATAAATGAATTAAGTAAGGGAGATAAAGAAAAAGAAAGTACTAATAGATATAATCTGAGATCCAAAAATAATGAAGAAAAAACTGATGCTCCTAATCATCCTGCCCAAAAAGAAAATTCTTCCAAGGATGTGACAAATAGCAGTAAGGAAAAATGCAGTCAAAGTATACAAGTTCTGATCATAAATCCTTCTCTTGAAACCAAAGAAATCCTAAACTCTACCTCTTCCTTCATCTTTGAAAATGAGATCCAAAAAATAAAGATCCCTGTACCTTTTTTGGAATTGATAAAAAATGAAGAATTTAAAAAATATCTCTCCAAAATGTTACARCCCAAAGCCTCTCCAAGTGCCACTGATTCAGTAAATCTACAAGATGAAAAAMTAGCAGTGATCTTGGGTCCATTGATATAATATAGAGACAATCCATCCCCTCCTTTCTATACATCACTAAATATTCATGATCAAGTGTTTCATAATTGTTTGATGGATTCAGGGGCATCCCACAATMTCATGCCAAAAATTGTTATTGATGAACTTGGGTTAGAAATCACAAATAATTATCATGAATTATATTCTTTTGACTCTAGGAAAGTGAAGTGTCTTGGAGTCTTTAAGGATCTAGTTGTGACTTTATTTCAGCTACCCATGAAAAACATAGTCATGGATATCGTGGTGGTTGATGTTCCCCCCAAGTTCAGAATGATCTTGTCAAGGTATTGGATAAAAAGACTTGGGGGAACCTTGCAGATGGATCTCTCATATGCTACTATTCCCGTTTTTGGGGGACAACATAGAAGACTTTATAAGGAAGCTCAACTAGATAACATCATTAGTGATGAAGTGAACCCCACAAATCATCTTGTTTTTGCTTTTGATACAGATTTGGGATCTAGCATTTTGCATCTCACTGATGCTCCTGAAACTCCTCTTGAAATCAGAAAACAATATGTTACCTTTTGTGAGGAGTCTCCTCTAATCACCTCTATTTGGAAGATGTTCTTTGATGGATCCTCTTCTAAGGAAGGTGCTAGTGCTGGAGTGGTCTTTGTCTCACTAGCTCAAGAGACTATATCTTTGTCATACAAACTAGAATTTGAAACTACTAATAATGTGGTAGAGTATGAAGCTCTTGTCTTGGGACTGAGGGCTGCTAAAGACATGGGGATAGAAGAGTTATCAATATTTGGGGATGCTGAATTAATAGGCCATTAGATTAAAAATATTTATCAAACAAAGCACCCTATACTTAGATCTTACAGAAATGAAGTGTGGGACTTGGTGGACAGTTTTTTCTCATCTTTTAACATTTCATTTATTCCTAGAGAAGAGAATACCATGGATGATTCTTTGGCTATATCAGCAAGCAATTTCAGAATTCCCATACCACCTAAAATCAAGTATGATGTAGAATTCAAGTACATGCCTTATATACCGGACAATGTAAAATATTGGAAGGCGTTCGAAGATGATTTAAAACTTAAAAATTTCCTTGAGACTGTTGATGAGTTTTCTGCATTACACATTGATTAGGATCATGATTCAGAAATTAATCCTCATGCTGATGTTTTCCTCAATAAAATTTCTAATCATCATATTGTGCAGCTACCTATCAATCATATTCCAAAAGGACTAGTTCCTTTGGAAAGATGATTTGATGGGAATGATGTGGAAGTGAAAGGGAACGTATCCACTGATGATGCTGATATAACTGAGTGCAATTTGGGCACAGAAGAGAATCCAAAATATGTCAAGTTTTCAAGCATCCTATCAGAAGAGAAGAGGGAAGAATATACTAAGTGGTTGAAGGAATTTTCTAATGTATTCACTTGGACTTATGAATATCTCAGAACTTATGACACAAGAATTATAGAGCACAATATTCCATTAAAAGAAGACACCAAACCCTTCAGGCAAAAGTTGAGGAAAATCAATCCTATATTACTTCCTGTCATGGAGAAAGAGGTAAAAAATATTTTAGATGCAAAAATTATCATTCCTTTGAGGTATTCTGAATGGGTGGCTAATTTGGTCCCAGTAAGAAAAAATAATGGAGAAATCAGACTTTGCGTTGATTTCTGAAATCTGAACAGAAGCTCTAAAAAGGATAATTACCCTTTGCCCAAGATGGAGCACATATTACAGAGGGTGACAGGATTAGCCAGGATGTCCATGGTTGATGGTTTTTTTGGTTACAATCATGTCTTTGTTTTTCCAGAAGATAGAGAGAATATGACCTTTACCACTCCTTGGGGTACATTCATGTACGCCAAGATTCCCTTTGGTTTGATGAACACAGGGGCGACCTTTCAGCGAGCTATGGACATAGAATTTATTGGAGAGAACGACAAGTTTGTTTTTATCTATTTAGATGACATAAAAGTGTTTTCTCAATCTGATAAAGAACACCGCGATCATTTAAGAAAGGTTTTCTTGAAATGCAGAAAATTTGGCCTCTCTTTGAATCCTAAAAAATCATTGTTTGCCATGAAGGAGGGAAAATTATTGGGGCATATTGTGTCGGTTGAAGGGGTAAGGATTGATTCTAGAAGGGTTTAATCTATACAAACATTGTCACTTCCTATATCCAAAAAAGAGGTTCAAAATCTTTTCTGGGAAAAATTAATTTTTTGAGAAGGTTTGTATCAAATTTTGTTGAGTTAGTTAAGTATATCACAACCATGTTGAGGAAGGGTATTGAAATCAAATGGAATGTTGAGTCTTGTAATTCTTTTTATCAGGTAAATAAATATTTGACTGAAGCCCCGGTCCTTATCAGCCCAGACTACTCCAAGGACTTTCTTATTTTTTCTTTTGCTTCTTTTGATACAGTAGCAACAATTTTATTGCAGAAGAACACTGAAGGCTTAGAGCAACCCATTGCCTTTTTCAGCAGGGCATTGAGAGATGCTGAATTAAAATATGACATCATGGATAAGGAAGTCTATGCATTAGTTAAAGATCTCAATTCCTTCAGAGTTTATGTGTTTCATTCAAGAATCATTGCTTATGTCCCATCAATTGTTGTAAAAGAAATTCTTATTCAGCCTGATATAGATGGAAAAGGAGCAAGTGCATTGCTAAAATCCTTGAATTTAATTTGGAAATTAAGCCTACCAAATTGGTTAAAGTCCAGGGTTTAGACAAGATGTTGGTTGAATTGAATTTCTCAGCATTGGGGGTAAATTTCATTCACTCATGTTCAGAAAATCAGCAGGCTGAATTAACTGATAAAGATTCTCAAGACACCCCTGCATTGGCATATTGCAGCTGGTACAAGGAAATTATATTTTTCCTATAGAATTTATAGCCTCCAAATGGTATGGAAAAGAACAAGGTGAGAGCCTTAAAACTAAAATCAATAAAACATTTCCTTGTTGATCAAGTTTTGTATTGGAAAGACCAAGTAGGAGTACTTTTGAGGTGCCTAGACCCACAAGAAGCCCAAAAGATTATGTCTAATTTTCATGACAGTTTATGTGGGGGGCCATCATTATTGGATAACCACGGCATACAAGATCCTTAGAGTTGGGTAATTCTGGGCTAGTTTGTTCACCGATGTTTGTGCTAAGATTAGAGCTTGTGTTAAATGTCAGAAGTTCTCTAGAAAGAAATAACTCAAGTCTTTTCCATTAAATCATGTGGCAACTTCAACACCCTTTCAACAATGGGGCCTAGATTTTATAGGGGAAATTCATCCCTCTTCTAGTGGTCAACATAGATAGATATTGACTGTTACATATTACTTTACTAAGTGGATTGAAGCTATCCCTACAAGGAATTCTTCCCACAAAGTGATCATTGGTTTCCTTGAGGATATTATGGCAAGGTTTGGGTGTCCAAGCAGAATTGCCACTGACAATGCTGCATATTTCAAGGTTGAACCATTGATTTAGTTCTGTGAACAGTTTGGAATCACATTGGTTCACTCTACCCCTTACTACCCTCAGGGGAATGGACTTGCAGAATCCTCAAACAAAAGCCTTATAAAGATCATTAAAAAGTTGTTAAAGGAGAACAAAAATACATGGGACTCAAAACTCAAATTTTCTTTGTGGGATGACAGAGTGATGACAAAGAGGTCCCTAGGAATTTCCCCTTCTAGCTGGTGTATGGAGTTGAGGCCATGTTTCCTTCTCAACTTTCCTTCCCTATGGAAAAATTATTCCAAGATTACCAAGGGGAGCCTGATCATATGATCAGAAGGATTCAGTAGCTGGTTGAAGTAAAACAGACTCGGGAGTAGCTTGTAGATAAAGCACATGATCATCAACTGAAGATCAAGAAAGATTTCGACAAAAAATTGAACAAAGAGGATTTTCAACTGGGTGATATGGTGCTCAAGTGGGATGCATCGAAGCAAGATAAAGGCAAGCATGGTAAATTTGAATCTTTATGGATTGGTCCCTTCAAAATCTCTGAGGTATTCTATAATAACACTTTCAAGTTGTAGAATATGGAGAATGAAGAAGTTTTTGGTGGCCCTGTCAATGGGCATTTTCTGAAAAAAGTACTTTTCTTGAGCCTTGAGTGGCTCTTCATGCCATTGTAAATATATTTTTTATTTTATTTTATTTTCAATAATTGACCCCATAGCCCTAGGATAAGGCACTAAATCTGCTCATTCTTGGCAGCTTGAAGGGGGCATTCCATCACATGTGGAGCCAATGTTATCACACTAAGTTGCCTTGGGTTTTTTAGTTTGTTTCCATCCTTTACTAAACCTTAGATTTTAATTTTTTAAGTTTCACCCCTTTTAAAATTGTGTTTGTTAGGATCCCTTTGATTAATAAAGTGTTGAGTCATAACTTATCTTTTGATCCTCATTTGATTTTTGGACTTAGAACCATTTTTGTTCATGACTTAAAATTTGGTCCCCTTCATGATTTGTCACTAGAATCAATCCTCTCCGCGACTAGATTGATTTGAAAAACCATTTAACTCAATCATTCCCTCGTAGCCATGCCTTGTTGTCCTTTTCTTACTTGTCCAATCATTTTTTGAATTGGAGTGTTGCCCACTCATCATGCATTTCCGTAGCACCTTTACCGTTCATCATTTTCCATCTTGATTTATGATTACAACGCTGATGTCATTTTCCTTGTTTTCAGTGCCAGGAGTTGGTTAAAAAGATTCCTTCAAAAATTTGTATTTACGAGCTCTGATAACGATTTGTGACTTTAAAAAACTCAAGATTGTTGCATTGTGCAAACTCTCAGTTCTGACTAGTCGGCAATAGTGTTTCAAGATCCAATGCTGAGGTAGATTTGGAGGCCGGGATGTTCATGAATTCATCTTGAAATATCGCTGAGGCTTCAAACAAGTGTTTATTCCATAAGTATCCTTTTTTTCATCCTCTACACATAAATCTTCAAATATAATTAGTGCTCATAGTTTTGGATTATCGGGTTTGCATAGCTGAGGGAGACCTTTCTTCACATCATTTTATCCTTGTCTCCTCCCTTTTCAAACCTATGAACTTCACTACCTGTATGTCAAATTATGATACATTCGCTCACCATAGCTATTGATCTCACAACATATAAAAAGTTCTATCCCCTACATACGCATTGCGCTACCTAAGGTGTTGCTTAACCACAATGTGTCTCCCTTGCTTCCTTTGACATTTGAGTCGACCATTTTCTACCCAACTTCAAAGGGCCAATTACAGAGTACCTTCTCATTTTCTAAGTGTTCAATACCTACATAAATCTAAAGGAGGGATTTCCACATCCAAGTCTTATCTTACTAGCAATCAATCTGGTTTAAGGGGAAGTTCTTGTAAAAGTGTATATTTGGCCATTTAAAGCTCTACTTTAGGTCTTCCTGGTAATTACTACTCCATAGCCATAAGAATAACTCATCCTAAGATATTGAGACTCCTCAGATGAAGAAGTCACATAAGGGGGGAAAGGTAGTTAGAAATGAACCTGTGGATATGCATCTTTTTGAGACAAAGCCCATGGAAAGAAATGTTTTTCAAAGAGTGGTATACCTCTCTTTCTGCCAGAATATGCAAAGAGGCCATCCTGAGGTGACAAGGCATTTTTCCTTACATTTTGATGGTAGGAGAGCCAAGGTAGGGGATTTAGAATTTGAGGTGACTGAGGCCTCTATTTCAACTACAATAGGAATCCCTATCACATGTGAGAAATGGTTTAAAGACATGGCTTTGAATGCAACCTATGCCAAATATTTCCTTAAGACTGAACATCAAGCCAGTGGTTTGTCTAAAGGTGTGCCAAGGAACCAGCTTATTGAACAGTTTGATAGGATATTGAATATCATCTAGAGATACTTTACATGTGAAGGGAGGTTTAACACATTGTACCACTACCACATAAGGCTTCTGTTGCATTTTACTGGTAAAATTGAAATGAATATTCCCTACTATTTTTTGAGGAGCATAGGTAAGATGTCAGACGAGATTCAATCCAAGTCTAAGTATGTGGATACTAGCATCTTCCACTCTGGATTGATTAGAATTATATTCTCTGAAGAATTGGGTAAGAAAGATATCTCATGGGAACCTTTTTTTGTTGCTTCCCACTTCAAGTTGGATGTAGCAGACACTCCTCAATCACATAATGCAATCCCTTTATCATCCACCAGTGCGGCTAAAGAAGGTACCAACAAGAAGAGAAAGGGCAGATTTCATGTTCAAGTTTCAGAGGTCATCAAGCAGATCATGGGAACTGAGGAGGAATATTTTCATTCCCCACAGAGAGATTTTTCACCTCCTCCTCCACCATATTTAGAAGAAGTTCCTTTTACTACTAAAACTGCAACAAAGAAAGGGAAGAAGCTACACTTATCCTCTTCTCCTCCAGCAGCCAATACCAAGGGTAGGAAACCTTTCAAAAGATCATCGGTTCCTAAAGAGGTTTTTGAAGAAAAGTCCCTACCAGAAAACCCTGTACAAAAGAAGAAGGGTAAAGGAATTGAAAATCCTATGGAAATAAAAGAAGAAATCCCTATGAAAAAGAAGAAATATAAATACAAAGTTATCAAGAAGCCTGATGAGACAGACAAGGAAATTCCTATGCAGTTGTTACCCATGATTTTGGTCGATCTTGATGGTGTATTGATGATGGTGTACTCAGGCTCCTCATAAGAACTTTCTCCTGAGAAAAGTGACATTCTTCTCTTCCCAGAAAACTTACTTTTGAAGAGAGTTCGCAGGTTGCTAGTATCCTAGGGTGCGAACTTCTTGCACTGTGCTACATAGCTAGGGTGCAAACTTGTTCTAAAGCTTGGTAAAAGATGAAGTCCCGATGGTTCTAGAAGGGAATCTTCTAGAAGAATGGGTTGGCATTCAAATGGTTATCTTTGTATTGGTTTCCCTGATATTGTGGGATCATTCTTATCCAAGTAACCATCTTATCCTCTCCTATATATTGATGGAATTCTCATTGAAAAGGTTAAGCAAGATTCATTGGAGAATTGGTGAAAGAATTGTGTGAAGGACCTAGCTTGAACAGGAGCTTGGAGACTCTAGCAAGTCTATCAAGAGGAATTGGATCTTATTCATACAAGGACCGAGCAAGTGTGTGTGTTGGAGCCAAGAGCCACCGAAAGGAAGCTTGCAACATCAAGGTAATCAGGTTGTATCTTCTACTTTCAATTAATATGATACAACAACATGTCCTTTTCCCATAAAGTCATTCTCACTTTATTGTGTAATTCCTTGATCATACACATAAGTTGACAGTTGAATATATTTTGCTATCTTCAATTTGGTTGGTTTGTGTTGTCTTGGTCTTGACCTCACGAGAGCACAAGAGTGAAGCAGGAGAAACAGAGACCCTAGGAAGCGATACAAAGGTATGTTACTTGTTCCTCCCTATTAGCTAATTCAATGGTCAAAACTTAGGGAAAGAGTCATGTCCTGTCCTATTTTTTTCTAGATCTAGGTGGATCTAGGGAGATCTGTTAGTGTCCGCACCTACCGATTAGTCCGATAACAAAATTGGTGACTCCACTGGGGATATAACCCATTTTCTTTGTGGTTTTTGGTATTTTTCCTTGGCCATTTTCTCTTGCCTTACCTTTCTCCATTCATATCAATCTCTGAGTCTTCAGGATACCCTGATAGACCCTCTGGGTCCGGAGGCCTCTTCAAATTTTTTGTTTTTTTCCAAAAAATTGTTTAGTTTCAGACATTCTCGCACTGTACTTCACAGTGGCCTACGAGAATAGATTGAGTTCGCAAGCTTCTTTTAGGTCCAGTGCAAGGTTCTCTCACTCTGCTCAAAGTTGGCCTGTGAGAATGACCCATTCTCACACTGTGTAATAATGTTAGCCTACGAACCTTCTTTTCAAAATTTTGGATTTGAGTTTTTTTCATTTTCAGCTGCCCAGATCAGTATAGGTGCCTGGAAAGAGATTCTTGGACCATTGTTTGATGTTTTCTTGTCTTATTTTTTTGTGCATGAACAGTCTTAGGAAATCAAAGGTTCTTCCTGTTCATTTTTCTTGACTTTCGTTTCTTGACTTTTCTCTGCAAAGATATACTCTCTGATTTTGGAATCTAAGTGTGCTTGTTTGGTTAAGAACCAATGATCGGTTGAAAGTTGATCTTCTTTGTCTTTATCATTTGCTCATTATGTGAAAGATCATTTTTTCTTATGCAATTAAAAATACTAGTTTGGTCTGCTTGTTATTTTTGTTTCCATTGAAAGATTGGTTTGGGTTTTTATCTATGGCTTGTTCATTAGTTTTTGGTTTTCTTCACTCTTACCATCATGGTGTAGGTTATTTTTGAAAAGTGAACAACGTTTTTCTTTCAAAAACATTTTCTTCTTTGAAAGTATTGAAAATCAATTGTTGAAATTATTGAAAAAGAAACAATAGAGAATTGGTATTTTTGCGTGATTCATTACAATTGCATTTTAAAGGAAATTATGTATTGTAGTTCAAGTTTGATCCAGAAAACTTCTCTTTCCCTCCCATACATAGGATTCATTGAACGAAAATTGATATATTTCATTCTTATCCATGCATCATTGGGTCAGGGTCTCATACAACATCAGTTTCATCTCCGCTTCCTTTGAGTAACAACAGCCCCTAATAGCATTGCGAAATTGTAAAATTTAACTAGTAACTCTTTTCTAGGTATATATTACACCAACATTTAGCTAGGCTAGCGCTTTGGAATAGGCAAGGAGGTACACTCTCCAAAGCACAAAACACACAATAGCATCTTGTGTTAAGGAGTGTCAAATTCCATTTGCAACATTTTGTCTTGGGAAGCCCTTCTCACACAAGGGTCAAACACGAGGTCGCATTGATATTGACAGAGTCACTCACCCTGCTTTTTTGATATCGGTGTAGAGATTGCATGTATTACGAGGGTCACTTGGAGGTATACCCACAATGATGAGTGGAAGACTTTTGAGTTGATTTCGGGCTAGATACCCTGCCCTTGCATGTGGATCGGATTGTCGACTGTCCCCCCAGTCTTTATTGTTGTCGATGGTAACTTTAGCGGCCTATCTTTCTAGGGTCTTACACAAGGTGACTGTGAAGGGGCAAGTCTTCATGGTACCTGGAATCGACGTTGGCCAAACTCACTCGGGATCCTTGGAGGGTATACCCACGATTATGTGTGGGAGCTTGCACCAGGGTGTAAGTTCATTAAGAAGGTCGTCAATGTAACTTTTCCACCCTAGCCCAACCCCTTCTCATCGCGTTGTTGTGACATTGGATTTCATCACCAACTAGTGACTTCAGGATTAGAAGGTCTTGTTTGCTTGGTCTTGTTTCCTAGATTTTGTTTACTAGTGCGTGCTATTGTTTACCCAAGTTGACCATATGATTTTCTTCGTAAGTTTGTAACTCATTCACAATAGATCCTCCACGTCGTTCATGTAGAATGCAGGGTTTATCTCCAGAACATCTGGAAGGTTCCCAACCCCTGCCTACAAGCTCACCTGAGGGATCTCCTCAATAGAGAGAAGTCCAGGACGTTACCACGCCACAAGTGGAACGAACCGACTCTCTAGAAAATTTTTGAATTACCAACACTCGAGAGGACTTTCGACTTCACCCTGATTCTGAGAGATAGATTATGCGAGTGACTTCTTCCGGAGAATTAGTTGTTGTGTCTTCTGGATCACCCATTGGACCCTTTCGAGGAGTAGAGGGCCAAGATCCTTTTTGGTCTGTGGGCATTTTTAGATGGGACCTTTTTGGTGCAGAATCAGGCATTGAAATCATCGTCTCACCTTTCCTCTATGAAACCTCTAACCTAGACACAATACCATTTACTACTACCTATTATTTTCTTGGTACGGATGCCCCGCGATCTGACCACATCTTGAACATCCCTGTAGAAATGGCCCATTACACGAATACTATGAGTATTCACACCGGGATTAACGCAGTTAGTCAAGCCCCCATCGGCACACTGCTCAAGCCCAGTGTTACCCTGACACTACCGCCCAGATACCGTGCGTTGAATGCTTCCATTTCCACTCCTACGCAAACCCCATCCAACACTCCTAGTGGTCTCTCTTCTTTTGGGCACTCTCTTCTCGGTTTTATTCCGACACTCCCTCAATTTCCTTTTGGAGGACCTTTCTCATCCTCCACAGGAAGTCTTAATCCTAGTGGCACTATTCTGTCATTCACACCAAATTACCAGATTCCCGTCGGTGGACAATTTCACCAAGTTGGTCTGACTCAAGCCCCTCTCAGTGGGAAAATTCCTATTGGAACGCACACCCCAATTGGAACACAACCCCTAATTGGAATGCAAATCCCAATTGGAACACAACACCCAATTGGAACGCTACCCTCAATTGGGACACCACCTTCAATAGGAGGACCGACCCCACCTTATGGACAAAACATACCTTTGTCCTTGGCCTAGTATTGGAATCAGTTGATACAACATCCTCCTCAATCGAATGGGGGGCAACAGTTTCCAGCTACGTCCGTGATACCCCCTAGTATAGGCCAACCATATCCAGGTACGTCCAATCCCATCTGGGGTTCGAATGCTCAAACTCACGTCCCTGTTCAAGGATACAATCCCATGAGCTACTATCCTCTCCAACCACCACTGAATCTGCCTAGGTATTTACATTATATGCAGACTTCTTATGGTCCTACTGGTTTGCCAACGGGGCTTCCTCCCCAAAGCCACCAATACCTGCAGGTGAATCGACATTTACCCTTCTTGGCCACTTTGGATCTTCTGGATTTGTCAAGTATTTTAAATGATCCAATTCGTCACTCTCCCCAATGGCCTACTATACCAACCAAGCTACCATCGGACATCCCTAAATTTGATGGCAAAGCGGGAGAGGACCCGAACAATCACATCATGACTTTTCACCTCTGGTGTTCATCCAACTCATTGATGGATGACTCTATTCATTTACGTCTTTTTCAATGAACCCTAACAGGTTCTACTGTGAAGTGGTATATAGAATTACCACGAGGTTTCTTTGCTAACTTCAACACCCTAGCTATGACTTTCCTCACTCACTACTAGTTACCGATCCATTCTGAAACGGGGACCGATATTTTGAGTTATTTCAAACAAAACAAAGCCACTCATATATCCGATCACATTCATGAATGGCGACGGAGACGACGTCTCATCAAACTTGAACTCCTTGATCACTTGCTGGCAAAGTGGTTCACCAAATCATTTGTGAACGACATCGGTCGTGACATCACCATGGGTGGAGTAGTCACAGAAGAGTAGGCCATAAGTCGTTCTCAATACCTTGACCTCGTTTACTCACAAACGGGTACCCTTTACGACTTACTACGTGACTTACCTCGTCCTTCAACTTCGGCCACTTCAACTACTCCAGCTACTTCGCATGTAGCCGACGGTGTGATTGGCACTTTCCAGGCCCAACCACATTCCACCTTAAGCACCAACCCCAAACCTACTTCTTCTAATGTTCAACATGCTATGTCTCCTGCCCCTCCCACCGTCAAGACTTCTGAGGTAAATGTAGTTCAATATACCCTAGCCGGTAAAAACAAATCCAAAAAGGGAAGGGGTAAGAATAAGGAGGACAAAAATACTTCTCAAGCAGAGCGACCCAAAACTACACTTATTGATAATCGGGATAAGCACAGACCTCAATACCCTTGTCTTATCTGTGGTGATGATCACTACACGAAGGATTGTCCACGATGCGCCGAAGTCACTCAGTTCCTTCAAGGAGCCCCGAAACCACCTACTCCGGTCGTTTTGTCCCAACCCTTCCCATCTCAACAACAGGCTCAGTTGGTCATTCATGACCAACCCTCATATTCTACTACATCCTATGTATTGATGTGTACTGGTGATTCAAAGTAGCACGACATTGCACTCACCACTCGAGCCAAATATTATTCTCCCTCTAAAGAGAAGGTTGATGACCTACCTCCTTCATTGGTACAACCCTCTCCCATGACTCCACCTACCAACGGTCCTCTTCATCTCAAATGACCAAGCCTCGACACAGTTCTCCGACCCCCCCCCCGAAAGGGCATTGTTCAGAAATCGGCTTTCAATCCTCATGCTTGTGCTGCCTAGAACTACACCATTGTTGAATATCTGTCCCAAGCACCTTCTGCGATGTCAGCCCTCAAAGTCCTTCAAAGTTGTCCTGCACAACGGAAGGCACTGTTGAAATCTATCGGTGGAATCGACCCGACGGATACGAATTTAATAATTTTTTACTTGAAAGATCACATTCCACGGTTACCCCCTCAACTCGCGTTCTAGATCCAAGTGATTGTCTATGACAAAAACATTTGTCGAACCATTATCGATGAGGGTGCCTCGACGTGTGTCATGTCTCTTACTTGCTGGAAATCCATTGGCTCTCCCTCTTTGAATGAATCCCAGAACACTCTCAAAACCTTCAATGGCTCTGGTTTTAATCCCTACGGTGTCCTTCCTTCATTTCCCATCACGTTAGAAGGCAAAATGGTCCAATTTGAAGTGGAAGTCTTTGACGCTCCCCTTGATTACAATCTTCTACTTGGCCGCAGCTGGATCGATTCTATGCGTGCCATTGTTGTGTCAACCCTTTTCCGTGTGGTATGTTTCCCACATCAAGGGAAGGTAGTCACCATCAACCAATTAGCCTTGTTTAACTCCGACACCCATACTGGCAACGTACTGTTCATCACTAAAACCCCCCCAAGTTAGGAGAACGTCGGTGTAGGCCTTCTCAAAGACTCTTCATTAATGGGTACTTTCCCCATTCCACCGCCCGATGTTCCACGCTCATCTGTTGCTTCAATCAACATGATCTCCACCTTGATTCATGAAATTCTTGCGTCTTACGACCCATGGATAGTACCTAACCCTGGAGATCATCTTCGTTACGGCGACGAAATTTCGTTAAGTCCAGTTGAATCCACCTATCAGGCCATTCAAACGGCCACCCCTTCTACCCCCTCTCTTGGTGAGTTATCTCCAAATCCTTTTCATGTCATTTTTCCCACTGACAATATGATCATGTCTGTCATGGAGGAAACCCCTTGGGATGATGGACATCATCATTCCATCCTCTTTCTGGAACAACATTCCATTGGAAACTAACAATGGATATCGACCCCGTCAACCATTTTCGTCATCTCAACCGTTCTCGGGTCCACACACGATGTGTTTTCCGAAGGGAACTTAAGTAATATCTCTCCCACTATTCCCCTCGAGATATCCATCAAACCTGGAATTATCGAAAATGTCCATATCGGAGCTTTGTGTTCCCCTAATGAAATCATCACCTACACGTCCCTTTTCAAAGAGTTTCATGACATCTTCGTCTGGAGCTACGAAGAAATGTCAGGTATCGACCCCGACATTGTGATACATGAGATCAAGACATACCACGAAGCTAAACCCATCCGGCAATGCCTTCGTCCAGTTCACCCACGTAAAGCGACGACTATCAAGATCGAAGTCGAGAAACTTCTTAAAGTTGACTTTATTTACCCGGTGGCCCTCAATGACTGGGTTTCCAATCTTGTCTCGATTGACAAGAAACAAGGCACAATTCATGTATGCATTGATTATAGGGATATCAACAAAGCTTGTCTCAAAGACAACTTTCCTACCCCCTTCATCGATCAGATTGTCGACGATTGCACCGGAAGTGAAATCTTCTCTCTGATGGATGGTTTCTCCGGGTATACTCAAATCAACATTGTTCTCGAGGATCAACATAAGACTGCTTTTATTTGTCCTTGGGGCACTTTTTCCTATCGAAAACTCCCCTTTGGTCTCAAGAACATTGGTGCAACTTTTCAACGTGCTATGTCTTATGTGTTCCATGATATCAAACACATCGTGCAACCATATCTAGACGATTTACCTGCTCACTCAATGCGGCGATTCTATCATCCAATCCATCTCTGAGCCATTTTCGTCCGCTGTCAGTTTTACCATATACGTTTGAATCCTCATAAGTGCATTTTCTACGTGGAATCCGGTCGCCTTCTAGGATTTATTGTTTCACGTCAAGGGATCAGGGTGGATCCTTTAAAGGTTGAGGCTATCCTTAATCTCCCTCCTCCTTCTACACTTCGCCAGTTGCAAAGTTTGCAGGGAAAAGAAAACTTTCTTCGTCGTTTTATCCCAAATTACGCCGAGATCACTCGTGGATTTACGCGGCTCCTTAAAAAGGGGCCTGAGTTCGTATGGGATACCATTGCCAACAACGCCTTCGAAGCCTTCAAATTTTCCCTAACGCATGCTTTGCTTCTCTTTCCCCCTGATTACAGTCGCGATTATTTCCTCTACCTTGCTGCCTTAGATTACACCATTGGTATGGTTCTCGTCCAAGAGGATGATGCTAATGACGAACATGTTATCTACTACTTGAGTCGAAGTCTAATGCCTACCGAAATCAAGTATTTACATGTTGAAAAACTGGCCTTGGCAGCTGTCCAAGCTGTCCAATGCTTCCGACACTCTATCCTCTCGCGCAAGACTACAGTGATTTCTAACTGCAAACCTATGCAACACATTCTCACACGTCAATTTCTAGGGGGAAAATACTCCAAATGAATTGTGATACTCCAGGAGTTTAACTTGGAATTCGAACGCGCCAAGTCCAAGAAGTCCTTAGTGTTTGCTGAGTTGATATGCGACTTTCCCTATTCTGAAACGGAAAATGTAGCAGCTGACTCATTACCCAATGAATCCCTTTTCCTCATCAACACTGATGATATTTGGTATGGTGATATCATTATATATCTCCAAACCCAGCCTTTCCAGCCAACTTTGTCCAGTACTGACCGATGTCGAATACGCTACCAAGCTCATCAATATATTATCCTCGGAGATACTCTTTATCATCGGGGGATTCACTCAGTTTTTCAGCATTGTCTAACATTCGACGATGCTGAGAAAGATTTGAATGACTGCCATTCTACAGCTTGTGGTGGTCTTATGTATGGGTATGCTACTGCCAATAAGATCTTACAAGCAGGGTATTTTTGGCCTTCTTTATTTAACAACTGCATAATCATTGTTCAAATATGCCATGCTTGCCAGACCTATAATAAAAAGATACGGTCGCATCCCGCTCCTCTTCACTCTGTGGTCTCCGTTGGTCCCTTTGTGAAATGGGGCATCGATTTCATGACATGTCACCCTCACTCGGTCGGGGGGCATGGATACATTATTGTAGCCGTCGATTACTTTACGAAATGGGCCGAGGTGATGCCGACATTTGACAACATTGGAAAGACCGCAGTATTATTCATTTTTAATCACATCATAGCTCATTTTGGTGTCCCCCAGGCTATCGTCACTGATCACGGTAGCCACTTTAGAAACTTCATGATGTCCAAACTTATTGAAAAGTTGGGTCTTCGCCATGAAAACTCAACGCCCTATTACCCACAAGCCAACGGCCAAGTCGAAGCAATTAACAAAGTTATTATAACTATGCTCCGACAAATGATAGGGATTCACAAAACAAGTTGGCACACAATGTTGTTTTCGACATTGTGGGCTTACCGGACATCCGTCAAGTCCACTACTGGGTTTACACCTTTCCGGTTAGTCTATGGTTTGGAAGCCATTCTCCCGATTGAATGCAAGATACCCTCTTTAAAACTAGTTGTTGAACTCCTACCAAACACTTCTGCTGAGGAAGAACGTCTATTGTATATTATGCGATTAGACGAAACTCGACGCGATGTTACCCTAGTCATAGAAGCTCAGAAAAAATGTGTCAAGGCCCAATACGACAAACATGTCAAACCCCACGTTTTCTCTGAAGGAGATCTCGTTCTCCTTTATGAACAAGATCGAGATATGCTAGGAGCTGGAAAATTCGAAGCCATGTGGCGAGGTCCTTATATCGTTCGATGAGTTTTGGAAAAAGGGGCTTATGAGTTGGTAGATTACGATGGTATCCCTTTGAGTGAACCCAGGAATGGGTTGTACTTGAAGAAGTACTATGCATAAAATCACCTGTGCATGAGTACTTGTATTTTTATTGTATCATACTTCTTGTGTGTTACTGTAGCTTGTTTTTGTCATTATCTGGTCTCTACCCTTATGTGACGTTGTCTTTGATTTCCAGATGTTGGAGTCTCTGCTACCCTACATTGGCTTCCCTGATGGCGCTAGCCGTAGTACTCAGAACCTTGCTTCTGCTGCATGGGCAATTTACGCCCCTACAAACGAACTTGTCTCCTTACGAGGTGTGTGTCTCGGTCGTGCGACCAATAATATTGCAGAGTATAGTGCCGTTATCAAATTGTTGATTGATGCTATCTCGCTCGGAATCCTTCATTCGGTTGTGCGACTCGATTCGCAGCTTGTAGTACTATATTTAAGTAATGTCTATACTATTCGAAGTCCTACTTTGTTACGGGTGTATTTGTGAATTCGCCTCTTGGAACGTTATTTTGATTATATTGAATATCAGCATATTCCTAGATGTCTAAATACATTAACTGATGCATTGGCTAACTATGTATTAGACAGACATTTGGATCATTTATAAATCAATCACATCAATGTTCACACAACACAAGATAAACCAGTAGAATCCGTATGTATATATAACGATCAAAAGAGTTTTTTACAAAAAGTTATGTCCGAAGACCAAAATTTCAAAATCTGAAGCTCATAGCTTCTACAAAGTGACATCATGGATGATGTTCATGGTAACACATGACTGCCCGGGAAACCCTATGGAGCAGTCGACCAATGGACTCTGACACTCCTACTATATGACGCTGAAAACGTCATGGAACCTCTCCAAGAGGCATGTCTGGAATATCTGTTGTCAAACCCTCTAGGTTTTTCTCCACCGCTTCATAATCCTCGGCGTCCCATCGTGGCACTGGCGCTACCTCTCCTTGTTGCTAAATGGGAGAAGTACCAGGAGGTTGGTAAGGTCCCACATCTGTGTCACAAAACAAGAATTTTGTATTTAGACCTTGGAAGAACATTAAAAAACATTTGCATATGATAAAATTCACAAAAACATTTAAAAAGAAAAAAATGTGTACTTCTTACCAAGTTCCCCCCACTGAGAACCCTCGGGCAGGACCAAGTCTGGATCTCCTCGGAAATCCAACCTGGCATAAGCATAATCATCGACCATCAGCATCTATGGTTGCAACTAGTCGAAGAAGGTATCATCATATTTGATAATTGGTCCAACTACGTGTCGGGCCATGAGCTGACACCATCTCAACATTCTTGGATTTGTTGGGGCCGGTAAATTCCACTCAACCTGCAGTCTCAGTAAGGGAACCCTCTCGAGAAAGAAGGACACCAACAAAGACCTGTACCCAAATTGCTTCAGGTTACCTCACCTGCATTTGGTCAACTGCCTTTTCATGCTACGAAGCATTGCATCTTCCTAGTTAAAAACCCAAGGCTCAGTACACTCTATGGCATACTGAAAGTAGCTATGAAGAGCCATGTGAGGAGAAGATCTCCCAACCATATGAGAAATGGTAAACAAAATAGTGCGGAGGGTCAAATCCCACACTCCCCAAATAGCTACTTTCCCTTTGCTCCTCTCTGCCTCTGGAACATAGTGTAAGCAACAATACTCACTCATAGGCAGCCCACCACCTCTGCTACCAGTCAGGTTCATGTGGTAGCCATGCCATGACAGTCCTGTCAAGAAGTAAATGTCCTTGATATCCAAGGACAATGTGTGGACCCCTACATGGAATACTTGCTGATCGAGATCCCACATATGCATAAGGTACTATAATAACCTGACTTGGGCCCTCATGCCTGGGATACGAAAGTACTTCAGAAGACCACAGTTTCACAAAGCGAAAATAGTGGGTGGATGATTTCTGGAAATGGCATTATCTTCTTTGTGCTCCCTTTCGTGCCATTCCAGAACCATTGTGATGGCCAAATACCTGCATAAGAAGCACAAGAAGAAGATTAATAACTCTATTAAAAAATTGGTATCTTTTCATTCAGCAAATTTTTAAAAGACTTTTACTCTTTGCGCTTCTGACAGGTGCCCTTTAGGAATAGTGCGAGGTTCTCGCAGGTGCCTTTGGGCTCACCTGCGAGAATGACCCATTCTCGCAGGTCCCATGTATCTCACTTACAAGAATGGTTGAGCGCAATATTAACCCTCAAAACCAACTCAAAAATCTGTTTTTGCTAATGAAAATGAAAACTTAAACCATGAAAAAGTAGAGGACAAAGAGCCTACCTCACTGTCGTTGACAGTTCGTCGAATGGATGCTCATAAATCCTGCAATCTGACGCCGAATTTCAAGGGTAAAAGAGGGGTTTTGGGGCTCAAATAGTGGTAAAGTTAAAATGATATGGTAAAAAGAGTTTTTACTTCTTTATATTTACTTTTACCATGTTATTGAATTTTTATAATTTTTTATTTATTAGAACCTAATCCCTATTTCCCTTTTGAGTACAAATTTTGTAGGCGTAACGACTTCGATGTTCATGTACAGGGATGTAGACATATTTTTTCTTCTTCATCGCTTGTTTTGTTTGTTTTTTATGGTTTTTGTATAAAACCTTGAGCTGGGTATTTGTCCGTTCTCACGCTCCAAAATACATGAGAAGGCGATCGAGCATACTTTTATCACTTTTTCGAGCTCAATAAGGTTATACAAAAAAGGAACCCCCTTGGAGTCCTCTTTAATCTCTTTTCAGACTCTATAAACATGAAAAGATAGCCGAGCAACCTTGCTATTTTCACGCTCGATAAAGTATTTGAAGAAAGCATCTGGTGGGCGATAATTTATCTCTTTTTTGGTCTCATCGGACTATTTTATGAAAAAGGAACTGAGAGAGTTCTCTTTTAAGTGTTTTTCCAGACTCTATAATCATGAAAAACCTTCGAGTTTTCTATCTTTGGACTCGTTAAACAAACATCGACAGACCCGTCATGCGACCGAGCCACTCCTTCCTAGGGTTCGTTAAAAATACTCCGAAGGACTCATCCGAAGGATGAGATTATATCAACAAGCATGTGTTATCCTCCTCAAGCTTGCGTAAAAATAAAGAGGTACTCGCCAGAAATGGTGAGGGAAAATTTGGGAAAGGGATATGTTCTCATATTCATATTAATTGGCAGTAAGTGTCGCTCTTGAACATAACACCCCCTATTCATTATTTGAAGTTGGTTTGGGAAATCCATTTGTCTCTCATTCGATTTGCTACAAGGTCATACCCTATATTGTCTCTGAGTCAATGCTGCCAAATCATTGGTCGTGTCGTTCATATGTTCAAGAGAAGTTCATCTAAAACCTCTATTGAGTCGGCCATCTGCAGTTGCCCATTCTCTTCGTGTCGGCCATCCTTGTGTCCAGTCCAACTTACATCATATTATGTTTCACCTTCAAAATCTGTTACTCATTTCGTGTCATTGATGGGGGATACATCAAGGCCCTCCTGTGACGAGTTTTTTTCTGTCGACTTCAGTTCATTATCCGAAAACAAGACTTAGAAATTCTTTGGTACCTTGGAACTTGCATGCCTCAATGGTAGGTTTCCTCGCTTTTGACAGTGGGTTTACATCATTGACCCCTAATCGAAAGATTTCGTTGGATGTTCGACCTCAACTCATTCATTCACATTCGATGGATTGTACTAGAGTACCTTGGGATTCATTGACATTAATGGTGATTTCCCTCGCACTTGTTAATGGTTTCATCAATGGCCAGTAATCAAGTGGTTTCTGCCATGTTCGACTTCAACACATGTAATCACATGGTTAGATTCATACTTTTGGGAGACGAGATTGAAGACCCTGGATATCATCTCTTTATCCAGGTTGCGATGGAATATGTATAATTTGTGACACATAGATCCACTTTGTATGTCTCGTGGCTATGTCATCTTAATTCGAATTTTCTCGCATAGATCCACAGTGTATTCCTGGTGGCTATGCTATATTTTGACGGCATGGATCCACAGTGTATGATTGGTGGCCATGACCTATGTCTACAATGTCATCCGTCTATGATCTGAGTATGGGAATGACTACCTCAG
>SNQJ01S0018120.1:7763-32027 GCA_010110895.2 Picea sitchensis | reverse complement strand
TGGGTGTTCTGTTGAGATTGCTCAACCTCTCTGGCAGTTGAGACTCCTCATCTTCTTTGGCGCAGTCGAAATTATGCCTTCCTAAGTTTGGGGCGCAAATGCACCTTTTGGATATGCAGTGAGCAAATCTGGGCAGCCATAATATGTGCTCCCAAATATACGGTCGGGATTGGATTCCGGAGCCCCCCTGCCATTCTACCTTTAAGAAGAGGGGGGGGTCCGGAATTGGGCACACATCTCTCGAGTGTCCAGGACTAGAGTGCCCAGATCAACGATGCTCAGGCCATTCCAGACACCCCTTGCCTTTTTTCCTTTAATACCGGGGGGGGGTCTTGAATGGTGGGGTATTGACGAAGGACCCCACTCCTATCGTGTCACCTTTTGTATCGTTCTCCACCTGACCGTGCGACAAGGCTCATTCCCTTTAGCCCCTCCTCGTCCTCCGACATCTGTCCATCTCCTGAGTGGTGTAAATCTGCTGACATCACACGTGGATTGACACGTGTTGAATTCTGACATGTGTCACTTTGATTTGTGACTTACATGTGCCTGAAATGTTGAATCAGTCTGACACTTGTCATTACCTGGTTGTGCCACATGTTCCTAGCTGACGTGGTATGCTGACGTGAGTCAGGTCGACGGTCCAGATCACATATTGATCTAACGATTCAGATTCAGTCAGGATTTCACACATCGCGATTTCAACACTCTTGTCGTTCTGTGTTTTTGTCACTTCAAAGTCCTGATCCACAAAACTCCATAATGGATTCATATCAACGGTCCAGATCACAACTTGATCTGACAGTTGCAATTACGTCACGACTTCGCATATCGCGATATCGGGATTCTTGATGTTAATATTCTTTGACATCTCCAACACTCTATCCTCGAAACCCCGACATGGACTAGAATCAACAGTCTATATTCAACCTTAATCTGATGGCTGAGATTAAATCATGATTTCGAGAGGTTAGGGAACATCGTTCCTTTGACTCTCCAGTCAGCGAACTAACAATCTATCCCCATGTGTCCTGCCTGAAGATGGAGGTTCAGATCACATATTGATCTAACGATTCAGATTCAATCGCGATTTCACTACATCGCGATTTCCTCAACACTCTTGTCGTTCTGTGTTTTTGCTACTTCAAAGTCCTGATCCACAAAACTCCATAATGGATTCATATCAACGGTCCAGATCACAACTTGATCTAACAGTTGCTATTACAGTCACGACTTCGCATACCGTGGTTATCGGGATTCTTGATGTTAATATTCTTTGACATCTCCTAGGCACTTCCCATCTCGAAATTTCGACATGGACTCATCCAACAGCTCCACCAACCTTTTTTAATCTGAGCCGGCTGAGATTAAATCATGATTTCTGAGAGGTTAGGGAACATCGTTCCTTTGACTCTCCAGTCAGTGAAACGACGATCTATCCCCATGTCCTGCCTGATGATGGATGTTCCTCCTTCTTTTGGGATTTTGTGTGCCCTCTACTCATTGCACTTTAAACAACGTGCAGTTTCTCCTCGATCCAACGGTGGTCGGACTGTGCTCCTAGATCTAACGTCTGAGATCTATCCTCCATATCTACGTGTCTCTTTGTCTATATTGGAGATCTGGAGGTCATGGTGAATTTAGGATGGGATCCAACGATCACTGACACTTTTCCTCCAAGTTTTATGCAACCTCCTTACTTGGAAGAATTTCTAAGTGTCAGAGCTCCCAACCTTGGATCTGTATGTGATCCTAAGTTCAAGCTATCTCCTTGAGCTTAGCCATGAGTTGTCTCCTCATCCCTGTGCACACCCCATGCACCATCTGACTCTGCACTAATTTCTCCTAAGCTTACGTTGTTCCTGCTTTTTCCATCGATGCACACTCTGATCCCATCAATGAAAGTGCATACTGCCTATAAGCATGCCAACCATCCCTCTGCAGTGTCTTCCCAAACTGTTTCTGATGCCCGTCTATTACATTCTTCCTACAGTGTCTTCCAAAACTGCTTCTAATGCCCGTCTATTACATTCTTCCTATAATTTTATGCCACCTCACTTCTTGTACTTCCATCAATGAAAATCATAAGCTACCTGTTAAACATTTCAACATAGTTATTTGTATCGCTTCCTATTAGCTAATTCAATAGTCAAAACTTAGGGAAAGAGTCAAGTCTCCGTCATGTTTTGTTCTAGATCGAGGTGGATCTAGGGAGGTATGTTAGTGTCCACACCTACCACTGATTAGTCCGATAGTCAGCATTAGGAAGAGGAGACCATGAAAAAACCTATTGATCAAGCAACTTAGGGATGATAGGAAGGAGTAGGATCAGTTGAAAACAGAAGCCATGTCTGATAGAGTTAAGATGAAAGATCTCATGGATGACTACCATCACACCCTTAACCTGGAAAGGTTCACAGCAAGAAATGCCTAGCGTCTCCATAGGCAGCTCAAAAACCTTTAGATGAAGAACAGAGGCTTCCAGTCTCAGAATAGGAAGCTCAATGCAGTGTTGCAACATTTTCAATATGAAATGGCTCAAAGAAAATTGCAGGTATTGGTTGAAGCTGCTATTGAAAAGGAGACACCAACATTCAAGCAGAGCATAAATCCACTGAAGAAGCCTGTTGTGCCAAATGAGGATCCTCCTCCTACAAGAAAGAGTGTCAAGTTAAGTGTCAGGGTAAAAAAGTAGCTAGTGAAAGGTGAGCCCCATTTTTCAGGATGGTTTCTTTTTGTGAAGATAAAATATTGTTGAAACATTTCCTCTACCACCTATACAGGCTTATAAGTGATTATTGTTCAGAGTTTTGGGCTTTTTGTGAAGAACTAACTCCTTCCACAGTAAGAATGTAGACATTCTGTAGCGCTATGGCGCTACAGAATAGTCTCTTTTTGGTGTTCCACTGGTGTGCTACCTACAGGGCTACCAAATCACCTAAAGATAATGGTGCTAATATTACTCAAAGTTTCTACTTGATCTGCACATGTCCAAGCTAGAGGTGCTGCATTTTTTATGGCGCTACCTAAAATTTGCACAGAGACACACAGTGGGCGCTACCTAAAATCGCTACCAAATTTCTGGCAGAGATGGAATTTGCACAGAGACACACAAGAGTGGCGCTACCTAAAATATCACAGATACCAAAGTTGGCACAATGGGTAGGAAGGTTTGGCGCTACCTTTTCTACTAGTCTAGTTTTGAAGTGCGCTACAGAATATTACGAAATTTGGTAAAGGCACTACAAAGTGCGCTACTCAAAGTGCTACCCAAAGAGGCTACCAACATACACTAGGGATCCAGGAGGGTCAAGCTAACAAATTTTTGGATAGTTGATGATGGAGAGAACTGTAGAAACAATAGTTGGCAGCATGATGACAACCACATGCTCCTGAAGGACACATGGAAAACAAGGAGTTGCGTATAAAATAGGGATCAAGTTAGTTTGAAGATTGGTTGTATTAGTCAGCAACACTTTCCTCTTTTATAGCATAGGTTGTTAGTCAAGTTGTTATATGAAATAAATTCTTAGAGATTTGCATGGGAAAGAGGCCAGATCGTACCTCTAGTTGTTGCCTCCCTTTTGTTATAAATAGATAGATGAAATGCTTTAGTAGGTTCGGATGGTTGAGCAAGGCTCCCTTATACTGTAATATTTTGATGGAGTTACCATGAACTAGCTATGTACTTGATTTAAGACATCTTTGTTAATAGAAATCATATTCTCTTTCATCTTATTTGGTTCTGATGCTAAATGTTCATGCTTTGAATAATTCACATGAATGGTTGTGGTGATATTATGGTGTATGTTTGATCATTATATTATCATGATGTTTATTTAGATTCCTTAAGTTTTGAACTCAAGAAGATCTTGTGTTAATAATATTTCTTCCTTAGGTAGTTTGTAGACTTGATGTTTACAACAGCCCCTACATTCCTCTCATTAAAAGTCTTCCCTCTATTCATACTCACTCCCAATTACTGATTGAAGTTAGCCAAGACCTCGATTGTCGATGCATACTAGCCATGTCTTCTAAGTTGGAACATTACCATTTTGAGTCTTTTCCATTTGACTCCTTAAAACACTCTTACATTCACATATAATCTGATGGGTATTAGGCTTGCCTTCCATGTAATATAAAGGCGATTCCTAGTGCTAACACCGCCCAGTGTGGGAGTAACACCTTGGTCTCGATGCTTGCCTCTGTGTCTCCAAATGATGGAGGTTGAGTAAATAACTTCTTTGTATATGTTTTAATGAATCGTTATGGTCTTGGAGCAAATTCCAATTTTTTTGCAGCCCCCGGAGAAGAGCCTTCTCCTACCTTTGTTTCTTTCATCTTGGGTGCCCTCGGTGATCTCCTGATGGTTGGATTTCTTGGAGGCATTGTCCTTGTAATCAGAATAAATCATTTATAGACGACATACAAAGAAACACATGATAATATATATATATATATATATAATGCATAAGCATGAAAAATCCACAGACTGGTACATACCTGTAAGGCTTGTTAAACCTAGTTATTTGTTACTCACGAGATCTCTGCAGTTTTTGAATCACTCGTTTCGATTCTCTGGATGCTATGAAATTTATTTTTGCGCATAATGGTTTCATTTACAATAGCTCGAATGAATTTAAACTGAGGGAGAACTTACCTTGTCGTATCAATCATTTAATTTGGGTGATGAGTGGAGTTCAAAAAAATATGTTTCCGAATTTCTACAACTTAAATTCATTGTGGGTTGACGACAGAGGCACAAAGGGTGGTGTGTTGAATTAGTGATTTCAAATGGTTGTTTTGATTTTCACACAAAGTCGCAACTAATGCGAGATTTGGTATTAATTAACCCCTTAAAAGATCAGAATCTAATTGTATCTAGCACTAAAACATCCCATCATGTTGCTTCCTCAGTTGGTGGATCAGGGATCGGTGATGTGCTATGAATGTTTTCTTTGATATCCTTTTGCAGAAAACCTTTGACGTCGATCGGCTTCATATTACGGTGCTGACGTGGCAAACTAACTCGAAAGTGTGACTTGGACATGAGTAATAAATAGTAACTCGGGGTTGATCTAGGTCGTACGGTTTCTCTAGTCGGGAAAAGACACATGGTGTTAAAGACTCATGATTCAATTCATGCATATTAGTTGAATTTGGGGATTTCTTCAAGTTGTGCATTCTAAAATAAAACTAGTTTCGTCGATGCCGAAAGGTATCAGGGATCAGCAATTGGGGACAAACCCATTACATATTTTCCTTTGTGTTTGCTTCTTCTAAAACTCACCGATGTCTAAATTGTTTGGGGGTCGGTGATCGAGGAAAATTATTTATCATGGTCAAAATGTTCATCGTGATTCATTTTTCCCTGATTCCGACAAGCACATCGGTTATAGGCTCTCGGTGATATCGTTTCCCTTTTTATTAATCTCCACTCAGTTCAACTTTTACTAATGTCGAAGGGGATCATCTATCGGCAGGGTCCATGTGTGATACTTTTCGTGAAACAAAACTTCCCTTTCGTCGATACTGATGAAGATCAGCGCTCGACGATTGAGGTTTTTCGATTATTTCCTTTTCACCTCTTAATTCTTTCTGATGCCGAATGTCGAGCACGTCGGGTGAAGTGTTTTGGATATTGATTCTTTTATTAAGTGTTAGGCCCTTTTAATTCATGGATTTTCATAAATTTTAAACAAGCCAGAATATCTAATGAGAGTTAAGAGAATAAGCAAAATCAAAACATTTCTCAAAAGGAAAACAAATTCAGATAGTGCAAAATCAAGTGGTACCCAAAAAGTGAAAAATTGACATAGGCGTTTTAGGGTGTGTTGACTGCTCAAAAAATGGTGACTCAGTGGGCGAAAGCAGAAACTTTGTTCCTTCCTTGGGCTTGGATGATGAAAAAGTTGATTAGGGACTTAACTGGTTTTCATTAGATTCTTTTACCTTTGCATTTGGAATTTCCCCGGTTGATGCATTTGGGCCTGCCTGTGGGGTTTTTAACCTTTATTCCACCTTCTTTTCCTGTAACCTTTACTCATGCCCCCTTTTGAAAAGATTCCAGTAAATCATTCACTGGCACTAGGCCTTTTAGTTACCCCTATTCATTTTCTATGATGTTGTTCCACTGCCAGCGAGCGTCCATAACCCCAGTGGAGTCACCCCGATGTCATAGACCTTGGTCCGCTTCCAGTGAGCATCCATAGCCCCGACGGAGATATATGCATACCATCTCCCACTGTGCACTCATTTGATATAGTTGACTTTTATTTTGGCAGAATGCCCTAAGCGAGCGGGAGAGGAGGATATTTGTTATTTGCAATATGAGATGGTTAAGGTGAAACTTACTAGCTTTGTTTTCGAGGTGCATGTAATCCCTTCCATCTTACCGTATTTCCCTTAAGGTTTTTACCAGACCACTAAGAATACCCTTCCGCATTTCTCCAAAGTTGTTCATCTACACAAGTTATATAAATAATTTCTTGAAACAACCGTAGGCTCCTCAACATTTCTTGTGTTTGTATGTGAGTGATGAGTTAGGAAGAGAGTTCGCTATGTCACATGATTTTAGGTCAACCATTATCTTCCTAAACATAATCTTTCAAAATCTCAGAAGCATAATCRCAAAATATAAAACAAAAATAGTATGTAAATGCAAAAGATAAAACGATGTATCTGGAATAACACAAAAAGAGAGATCTTTTTTTTTTTTTTTTTTTTTAATGAAAGTATTGTTTGAGGGCTTGGCAATTCACTGGGAGAGCATCAGGTTCCCCTCTCAGATTATGTAGTCGATATGTACCCGACCCTATATTCTCATCCACCTGGAAAGGACCTAGCCATAGATTCTGAAACTTAGAATGTTTTCCTTTAGGCTCATTTGCTCTGTCCCACTTTAGGACTAGGTCTCCTACTTCGAAATTCTTCTCCTTAGCCTTATGCTTATCAAACCACATTTTAACTATCTGTTGATGGGATGTGAAATTTGATTTTTCCTTCTCTCTTTCTTCTTCTAGAATGAGCAGGGTGTCAATTCTTTGTTGTATGACTAATGAGGGTTGCCCTCTGGAATCTTGGGAAAGTTGAAGATATGGAAGATAAAGCCCATTTGGGAGAATGACTTCCTTCCCGTATACCAGAAAGTATGGGGAGTTCCCTATAGCTTCCTTGTGTGTGACTCTATCATCCCATAAATCGTTATGAAGTGCATTATGCCAATTCCTCTGATTATCTACAACTGTTCTTTTTAATATTCTTACTAAGTTATTATTAGTTGATTCTGCCACTCCGCTTCCCTGTGGATAATAGTTTGTGGAATATCTAATTATGATTCCTTTATATAGAGAAAACTTCGTTAGTAGGGTGGAAGAAAAGTAAGTTATGTTATAAAAAACAAGGACAAAAGGGACACTGAACCTTCTAATAATTGTTGTTCTATGAATTGGATTACCACCTTTTCGTTTACATGAGTTAGAGGAATGGCTTCTGCCCATTTTGTGAAATAATCAGTGGCAGCAAGTATGTACTTATGATGTTTTGAATAACTTGGCGTAATTTCCCCTATGATATCTAATCCCCATTGCTCAAAAGGCCTAGAAATGGTTACCGGTTGGAGTGGGACCGTTACTCTCTTCTCCTTCCCAACACTTATTTGACAAGTTTTACAGTTTCTAGCATATGTGTGAGCATCTTTGAACAAAGTGGGCCAATAATAACCAACTCTCAGTATCTTATGAGTGGTGGTGTCTCCTACAAAATTTCCACCTGCGGGACCATCATGGAGCTCCTTCATAACCTTGTCTACATCTTCACGCTTGAGACATATTAAAAGTACTCCATCATAATTAGCCAAGAATAGTACTGAATTTCCGAGACGATATTGTGCAGACATTAACCTGAGAGCTATACTTTCCCTAGGGTTTAGGTTTTTTGGGCAAGTCCCGTGGTGTAGGAGATAAGTCAATTTCTCATACCAAGACTCTTTCCCTAGGGATATGTATGAAGCTTCACCACACCATAAGGCCATTTCATTCTCCTATCTGGGGTCTTCATTTACTTAGTCTTGAGCTTCAAATACTAGTTTTCATAAGCCATGTCCTTTAACAAGTTTAGCATGTTTTATATCTAGATCAAATTCTTGGACTACTACCATCTAGTTTCCTCTTCTTTCCCCCATCTCCTATTGAGTAAATAGGGATCAGACTGCAGGGTGAGACACAATTACTTTAGTGTGGTTCTTGAGGATGTAAGATCTGAAGTGTTTTACTGCCTTATATACTGCATAAGATTTCTTATCTATAGCCAGGTAATTTAGTTCAACCCCCTGGAGATTAGTGCTCATGAACAACACCAGGGCCTCATTGTTATTATTGTCTTTCTGAGTCAATACTGCGGCTAACGATTGTTTGGAGGTGAAATTATAAAGGAAGAAATATTTGTTGAAATCGAGACTTTGCAACACTGGGGCTTGAGATATTGTCATATTAATATTTCTGAAAGCCTTCTTTTGTTCATCATCCCACTTAAATTTGACATCTTTACGAATCATTTTTTGTAAGGGTTTGATAGTTTCTGTGAAATCTGGGGTGAATTTCCTTACAAAATTGATTTTCCCGAAGAACGATTGCATACATTTTTTGTTGTGAGGTAACAGAGGCTGAGCTATAGCCTTAATTATTTCTGGTTCTATGCAGATGCCTACTTGAGATATAATGTGGCGTAACAGTTCACCTTCCTCGACTTCGAAGATAGTTTTCTTAGGGTTTAAGGATATGTTGTATTTCCTACACCTTTAGAAAATCTGGGTTAAATGTTGGATATGATCTCTGTTTTTCGAATACACAGTCACATCATCCAAGTATAATACTACACACTTGTTTATTAGTCCCCGAAATGCCACACCCATATCTCTCTAGAATGTTTCCCCTTCATTGATTAATCCAAAAGGAATGTGTTTGTAAGAGAAGGTTCCCCACTTGGTTCGGAAGGTAGTTTTCAAGAGGTCTTCTTCTGAAACTAGAACTTGGTTGTAACCTAAGAAACCATCTAGTAAGGAGAAAATTTCAGAGCCAGACACGGTCTGCAGGAGTTGCTCCATTTGTGGGACTGGGTAGTTGTCTTTTTCTAAAGATCTGTTGAGATTTCTGAAATCTATGCATAGGAGAATCTCCCCAGACTTTTTACTTACAGGAACCAAATTTGCTACCCATGTAGAATGTCTAATCTAGAAGATAATTTTGGCATCTAACAGTTTCCTCTTTAACTCCTGACACATAAGAGGTTCCAAGTATGAGTGATACTTTCAGAGCTTCTGTTGGAAGGGTTTCACTTCAGTTTTTAACATAATAGTGTGTTGAATGATATGGGTATCATAAGTTTTCAGATATCGGTAGGACAAGGAAAACACATCTTGATATTGTCTGAAGAGTTTGAGATAGGCCTTACTTTCCTCTTTAGATATGGTTTTTCTGAGGTTTACAATTTTTGGGTTTTCCAGGGTTCCGAGATTTATAGCTTCTTGCATGGGACAGGAACTACCGGTCTTCACATTTTTTGTCCCCTTAAATCTTTCTTTTAGGTCAAAAAGGTTTCTAAATTAGCTATTCCCTTAGGTATCGTGTGAGACTTTGATTTGTCAGTTGGATGATTTGTATGAGGGTCAGTTTCCATTGATTTTTCCTAGAATACTTCATCATCAATGGCCAAGTCTTTAAAATTGCCTTGATTGGTCAAAAAGTTTATAATATATTCGTCTCCTTCAAAAAAATTCCAATTAGAAATATTGTTGGGCACCAAGGGTTTATATAAAAGCTATACAGTGAACTGAGAGGCTTCATAATCCTCTAGAGGTGATAGCCTCCAAGAAGTGGTGGCCAGAGAATCAGAAAGAATGTTCTTCGCTCTGGGGATTGTTGTAATGTTGAAAGCTTCAAAATGTTCTAGCATCTTGTGCACTTCCTGTTGGTAATTCTTCAGGTGTGGAGAATTGCAATGTATAATATTTCTTATTTTTCTGACAATGATTTCAGAGTCTCTGAAAACCTTCAATTCTTGGACATTTAGGTCTATGGCTTTCTTTAACCCTTGTACCAAAGCTTCATACTCAGAAATTTTATTTGTGCATTCAAATTCTAGTCTACAGGACAGGAAATGTTGTTTTCCCTTTGGATTAATAAGGATACACCCTACTCCTGACCCTTCTTGTGATTTATATCCATCAAAATATAGGGTCCAAACTTGTGGGAAAAATATATCATCTTCCTCTTTCCTATTACTTTCTTCTTTTCCTCCTGTTAGTTCAGTGATTTCCAATGCAGGTTCTTGGCAGAAGAGGGTTTCCTTTGTCATCGTTGGTAATTCCTTTCGAAAAATCATTTCATAGTTTTGAGTAAGAGGGACATTAGATGAGAGAGGGGAGAAGTTCCCAAAGTAGGAATCATAGGAATAATTACCAAGCATGGGGAATTCTTCCGATGAGGGTTCATTTAGAGTTTCTAGGTCAGTGATAGTATGTTTTAAATATCTTTCCCTATCAATTCTGATCATATTTTTGTGTCCCTTTGAGGGTAGAAAAAGGTGTGCCCAGTCTATGCTAAAGTACCCGTTTAAATTTTTGGACCAATCTCGACTTAACAACAATCCATAAGGTTCTCAGATATCTACTACGATAATGTTGATTACTTGCACAAATTTAGGCTGAGTCTCTATTCTGATCATCACATCTTTTAGTTCTCCCATAACCTTCACCTGGGTTCTGTCTAATTGTATTACATGTTTATCACTTTTGAGAGGAACGACGTTTAATCTTTTGCAAATAGACAAGGGCATAACATTAGAATATGCTCATGAATCAATCAAGCAGTTATGGACGTTTCTGTTGAAGACTTCAAACGTTAAAAGGAACGGTGGAACAAAAGGTTTTCCCTTCTTATCTTCAGAACAAGCATTCACAGTTGGTTTATTCCTTGGGTCTATGGGAGTTAGACTCCCCTCTTGGTCAAGGTTTGTTGTAGGATTTTCTATTGATTTCAAAGATTGTAACAAAAAGTCTTTTTGCTAAGGGATCCTACATATATCCATAACCAATATATTAAATTTCATCTTCTTCAAATCTTCTACTATGCTGTAATCCATCTTGGGTGATTCTCATGTATCGATGTTTATAGGATTTATTCGAGGAAAAAAAGGTGCTTTAGGGTGATTGGGAGCTGATATTCCTCCCAAAGTTTGGGTAGTAGTATGGTCAATTGAGATGGCTTGACCCCTACTTCATGTTTTCATAGCCAAGACTTCTGCAGGTGGTTCTTGAACCTCAAATAGGTCATCGAAAGGAATAGCTAGGTCAAGATCCCATATTAACAAGGTTGTTTCTTCTGGTGGAGCAATTTATTCTTGATTGGAAATATTCATACTGGAGTCGTTTGATTGTTCGGTCAGGGAGACTTCATCTAGAAACCAGTTGGCCATCAAATTCATGGCATGCACCCATTGAGGGAAGTCACTTTTGGAGTGATTCTCTTGTTGATAAGTACAAAACGAATCAGATGCTACAACTCCTAGATTGATGTTCAGGTTGGTTGGGGGAGGTTCAATTGCTTTGAACGATGGATTCCTCTTAAAGAAAGGCTTATAGGGCCTTTGGCATTGGTTTCCCTCCCTTTCATTTCTCTTCATGTCTATAATTTCATTTGAAAACTTCTTGACCATGCGTTGGACATCCTCTATGTCCTCGCTTCCCTTTTCAGGAGCTTGTTATGTTTGTTTCCCCTGGGGTCTAGTAAGAAATAGTCCTCTCCTGGGAGGAGGTTGAACTTATTTCTTAAATAATGAGACCTGGCCTTCTTTACATCCCTTCATTTGGAACTCTATCATTTTTTCTTATTCAAAATTCTCATCTAAGGTTGGTTTGGCAACCCTTTTTACAAACATGGAAATGGAAGTTGGGAGAGCATTAACATATACTTTGATCTGCAACTCCTGTCTAGGTTTATCCTCGAGATGGAATTTGTTTAAGATGGTGGTAAATCTTTGGTTAAAGTCTTTGACCATTTCTTTCGAACTCATGGTGGCAGCAAACAACTCAGCCATCAAGGCTCCTGTCATAGTTTCTTCTGCAAATTTATCTAGAAAGTCCTTTTGAAACTTTGTCCAACTAGTTATGGATCCTACGGGTAAGTTAAAATACCACATGGAGGTTGAATTCTAGAAAGTGTAGGGTAAAATTCATCAAACCATGTCTTCATGTTGGACATTCATAAGTATTATGGATAATATGAATTTCTTGATATGGTCTTCGGGCAATCTCGAGGTTTCAAGGTCAAATTTAGGAAGTGATTTCTTTGAATGTCAAGGAAGGTTATGTACTCATCTAGGGATGGCCAGAGCGTCTCTGGCCAACCAAGGTTGATTATTCTGAGGTGGGTTTCCCCTTTCTTCTTCTTGGTCATGGTTATCTTCCATGTCTTCAGATCATGATTTGAACCCTTCTTCTTCCAAAAACGCGTCGAGCTCAGAGAATTTACCGACCGGTGTTTCGGGGATTAGATTAAGAGGATGTTCGATTTTGATGAGGGTGATATCTATTAGGTCTTCTACTATGTGCAAAAAAACCTGGTCGGGGGTATCGACCATTGGTCTGCCTATTTTTTGTCTTCGAGTAAATAATGGGGCTAAGGGCACCGCACCGATATGTTGGGCGTATGAACTTGTGATTCTTATGAATTGATTAAATTCCTTGTGAGGAAGACTGCAAGGTATATCGGGGAACAAGAATTCTTCCTTAGGCTGTGGTGAGATACTTGTTTCAAGAGTACTTAGTGTGTGTGGGTTGTCTTGGGAATGACTAGCCATGCATGTGGGATGTTTTGAATCTACAGGTTGTCTGGAATATTATGTAAAATATATATTCAACCATTCATTCTTCAGGCCCTCCTTCTAGCACAAATTCTGTTGAGGGGATATAAATCCCTTTGACTCAAAAGTAGGAACCAAACCCGCCACCGAGGTGCAATTAGACTCTGTAGCATTTAATAGTGGAATGGTTCTCCAGATCTTGCAATGCAGCGAAAATAATCGATGGGCTTTACGTTTTATTTTGAAGGTTCTCTCCTTTAGTTCAGACGTTCTCTTTTTGTATTTTTCTTAAGTGGGACTGATATAAGATGAATCCAGTGTAAACCAAATAAGTGACAAAGTGGGAACAAACTTAAGTATTGGTGTTGTAATAGGGGTAGACCCAGGGTTCAACACTTCAACAATGCACCAACAAAACACTAACTACCAGCCCTTTTGGAAACACCTGCAAAGAAGATGAAGTCTCGCCCGAGGTAGAGGCAGGGGGGGTTACAAGATTCAAGTGTATACAACCTAGCTGGGACACAAATATGTGATCACAATACTTAACAGAGAACTTAGAAATTAGAATTCATTAGTCTTTAACTATTATTCATATCCCAGGTTAAAACCCTAACTACAGATCAACAAAGTAGCAAGATTATCTAACCATTAGCACCTAGCATCAGAGAAGATCTAGCATTCATTCATATATAAAGCACTAAGCATCAATGGATCTTATTTGTCATGCATCAAGATCATTATACTAATTAAGTAAATACATGAACAACATATCACAAATCACACCGACACAGGATATATATGGTTCACCCTAGTGTGGGGCTACGTCCACCAACTCTTCTTCTCTTATTGTTAGTCTCTTCCAATATTCTTACATGCACCAAGCCACAATTCCAACTCCACATGATAGGACAGGATATATGTGCACACCTCTCCAGATAATCCTTCCCTGAGTTAGGTCAAATCACAAAATCTTACACATTCTGCACACAAAGCACTTAAAAATGATTGCACTTAGCTCTGCAAGTCTTAACACATCTTGTTGCACATATCTAACATTAGCACTAAGACATCTGCCTACTAGGTATACTATCACATAGATCTATGTTTATTACATCACCTAGATACTTATTTACACATTACAAAAAGGGCCTAAAAATGGGTAAGACCCATGGGCCGACATCCCATACACATTACATAAACCCTAAAAGCCCAAAAATCTTGCAAAAAGGGTGATATCTTGTGATATCCACTTCACCTGGGTGCTCCGTCTTTGACCAGCCTGTCGAAGTCCAAAAAATGGTCAAACATGACCAAAATTTCCTCCAAACCTGTTCAAGGGACAAGAGGCCCCCAACACTCACCTGTGACTCGTCCCGAGTCACTCTAATCTGGGAAATTCTGCTTCAAAGGCCTCAATCTTATCTCGAGTTTCCTCGACTTGCTTCTTCGTCAAAGCCTAGTGCTCAGCGAACTCCTCAATGACTTGCTCGGTGACAGGCCCTTTAATTCATTGTTCCATTGTTGCGACCACCTGTTGGATCACCTCCATAACTCATATTTGGATGGAAGTGACCTTCTGTTAGACTGCACACTACTCCTATGACCTTTTCATCTTCTCTACTATCGTAAGTTGCTTCAATTGCACTTTTACTATAGACGCATGTTGCTTCGCCTCCTAGAGTTGTGCCTCCAATATCCTCAGCTCCGGGTCTTCTACAATGTGCTCTTAGTTCTGCGCACTTTGTTCACTGAGTTTCTTTCATTCTACGGATAATTCCTTGATTCTTTTGACTGTGCTCCTAGCAGTTTCTTCCCTTTGATATCGCACTTCATGTGGAGTGCACGACACTGCTTGTAGTTCTAGCTCTGCTACTCTTGCTTGAAGATGTTGAATGGCTTCAACAAGCTTCCCCACTTGGATTTCAACTATCTCTCCTTCCATCTAGGCCAAGCCCGACATAGAGAAAAGTCCTCTAGCTACTGCCTCCTTGAATAGAGTCTGCTCCGTGATCAACTGGTCTTTTTCTCTATGGATTTGCTCTCTTTCCTCCTCAAACTTCTCTCTTATGTCATCTTTTTCTTGCTGCGCAACCCGAAGTTGCTCTAGGGATTCCTCCTTTTCTTGCTTCAAGGCCTCTGTGGCCTGTTCCTTTTCTTCCTGTACTCGTAGAAGGCGATCCTCTGTAGCATATGATATCCTTCGGGGTTGGGTGGGATCATCCCCCAATTTTACACCTTCTGATGACGACGGCATAGTAGACACTGCATGGTTCAAATAGAGAGCTTGTTGTACCCCCTTCATCTTTTCCTTGATTATTTCATACATTGTCTCCTACTTTGTTTCATTTCAATGAAAAATATCCTCCTAAGTATCTGCTATAACTTCGATGATGAGGTCAATATCATCCACTGTGAGCACATTCTATGACTAGGGTTTATTGGTCGTGATTTATTCCGCACTAAGGGTTTCTTTGGAGAAACCTTCATTTTCTTTGATGTCTCAGATTTTTTAAGGGCGTCCTTTGGTGGTGTCACTTTACCCTTTTCATTCTTGTATTCTTCCCCTTCCTTCTCTTGACTTAATTCATCGCATCCTCCTCCTCCAGGTGAGTCAGGCATAGTTTCCTCTGATGAACTGTCTATGTCCTGCACTTCTTCCTTTTTCTTATTCTTCTTAGCGATGCTTGGTCCATCCCACTCTATTCGGGTGACCAAAGGGATTTCGATGATGTCAGGGTCGAAAAGATCTGTCTTCTCAACTGGTACAAGGAATCCAGTCGAACATTCCTTGATTATCTCCTCCATGTATTCATTAGTCAATTTATAGTATGACTGCAACTCCTCCTTTCTTTCATCCCGATGCCCAATGATGTAAATGAAGTGGTGGTCTGCACGAAACTTCACTATCGGCATGTACTGATGAAAATTATTCTGGGTCATTTAGGGGAATGACTTAATAGCGTGCGTGAGTTGTAAGTAATAAGTGTGGAACACCGCATTTGACTTCCATTTCTTCACCATATCGCTTGTATACCACAAGGTGCTGAACCTTGCGGCCAGTAGTTATGATGGCTCAACTTCAGGGAATGTCGCTCCCTCTGGCATATCCCAAGTGACAAATGATATAAGGATCAATAACCAGCTAAAGTGGAATTCATAGCCTTGGTCCTGTGCTTCGCGGCAGTACTTTTCCAACTCATTGACAAGGTAGCTCACCCAGTTCATTTGCATCCCTTCAACGCACTTCCCTGGGAGGTCAACGAAAAACCCCATGACTTGCGTTGGTGTGTTCTTCCTGACGATCTTGCCAGAGATCAATTGATAAGCTAAGAGAACTCTGCCATCTTGGATGGAGGCTACCTTGTAGCCTCGCTTCCCTTTCTCCACATCGACATAGGTTTCCTTCATTCGCTTCATCAAAGAGCGATATGATGTATTTCCTGGGTAGAACTGATGAGGATCAGGTCGCTGCATGCTCAATATATTGATCATGTGGATCAGTTCCATATCCAGAGTCAGATGCCTATCTAACCAGAGATATCCTCCATGGTAGCATGATAGGAGGAGTTTAACGCATGCATTAATCTCCTAATGTCTATCGAAGTGGGCTATCTTCATGACGTTGAGGATGGTGGACCTCACGATCTCCTTAATCCATGGCTGGGGGAATATATTTTACTTCTTCCCAGTTGTCTTTGTCAAGTACCTATGCAGTGCGATAAGAGCATAATTCTTCCTATCTCCCAGGTTGAAATCGTTGACCTTAAAATCAGGGATTAATCCGAGTTGCGATCTAACTGCGTGTATCCCCTTCGGGAGGTAAGCAATAATGAGCATGTACTCGAAGTCACGAGGGAAGTTTTCATGAAAAACCACACTAGCCAGAGGCAGGATGTAGTTGGGCAAGACCGATGGGATGAGCTTCGCATTCACCTGGTCATCACGATGCTTGCTTATTTTCTTAGTCGTTGATCGACTAGATCGATGTGCAGTCAAGGGGTATGCTTGCAATTCAGTCGTCAATGAGGCCTGTACTCCTACGGACATGACCTTCTCATCCATAAGATCAATCAAAATATCTTCTTTGTTATCTCAGCTAATCACAATTTGCAAAAGTGTCCCCGATGAGGCATTCAACGTATTAAATAAACCATGTTGTAACGGGTTCCTCCATGGATCGAAGAGCCTCAATCAATACGATTCCATCCATTATGGGATGATCCCAACGGTCCAATGGCGATATTTCTACCAATAACTATGTTTCTATCTGTTCTGGAGCATTGTTCTAATGGTCGGGATGCCTCCGACAGTCATATTGCTTCACCATGACGAAGTTCCAGTCTACGTTGTTCTTCTATTCCGACGAGGTTCAAGTTCTGCAAGCCTGCCTTCTACGAAGTCCTCTTGGGAACTTCCTTCATTTTTTCTAACTTTTCTTTCTTCTTAGTGAGCTTCCTGGCCTTCTCTCCTATGATCTGAGTCTCTGGGTTCCTCTTTCCATTCTTATTATTATCTTCTCTTAGCGTAGTAACTTCACACTACTAAGGTTCTTTCAAAGGGTTTGAGTGTAATACCTCTTCTCTTACTTCTTCTGGGGTAGGTGCTCATCTCTCCTTCATGGATAGGTTCTTTAAGCCTTCTTGTGTTCTTTCAACTTCGACAGCTAGGTATCTAGACCTCAGTTGCTTCAACTTGTCCTCTTTTTCTTCTATTAGTTGCTATATTTTCTTGGCTATGAAGTCCCTTAATTATTTCTTTTTTTGTTCTATGGCTTCCTCTTCTTTTTTCCTTCGGATCTTATCTTTCTCAATCCATGGATTTCATAACATAACTGCAAAAGGATCAATATTCTCAACAAACTTAATGACCTCAAATTATTCTTCATTCGATGCTCCATGGGCTATCATAGGTACATGAGTAAGTCTTCCACATAGGGTTATCATCTTTCCTTTAAACAATCCTATCCCTCCTAATGACGAAATCATAGCAGGCTTTCCCAAAATTTCCCAAGTGCTTTCTGTCATAATATTCACCTGTGTTTCTTCATCCAGAACACAGTCCATGTCGAAGTCTCTTATTCTTGTTTCTATGCACTCCTTCTCTTTTAAGATCTCTGGTAAAATGATATCTTTGTGATCATTCAATGTTTCTTTCATCTGTAATAATATAGCCTCTGATTCTTTCTGGTGCTCTAGTACATCCTTAGTCTCTTGACCCTCTTCAGAGTTTTCTTGTCTCATATTCATCTTTTCATCTTTAGCAATCATTCTAGGGAAATCCAAAACCTCATGATCAACAACTTTACAATAAAGAAAAATAGGACCTATACTAGGGAATTCCTTAGCAAGATGTCTCGATCTTCTGCAAATATAACAAAGATTCAATCCTCTCTTTATCTTAAATGATCCCCAACCTTTCTTGTACTGCGCACTAGGATCACAGTGATGGACTTGCAATCTGCACAAATTCTTTCTAGGATCTTGCATCCACTTGTTAGTCCAAAACATCTTTCTATGCATACGAATAATAGATCTTTCAGCAACTCTATCAAATTTATTCAGGTCAATTCTTGTTTCTTCTAGTTGTGCCCTAGTTTTCAGACTAGGACAAGATCTATCAAACATACCTAGATTCATACTTTCAAAGAAAAAAATTCCACTTATCTTACCTTTATTAGAGCACAAAGCTTTAATATCTTACCTCTTTTCTTCTGATCTGGTTCCCTTCTTAGCACAGATCTTCACAGGTCAAGTAGATTACCATGCACTACAACAACAAATCTACGCACAAAGATTTCTCTTTTCTTCAGTTCCAATAAATAATAGTTTCAAGTTCAGGAAACAGAACCATTTGTTGGCACAGGGGAAGACATAGGGTTCAACGCTTCAACAATGCACCAACAAAACCCTAACTACCATCCCTTTAGGCAAAACCTATGAATTAGATGAAATCTCACCCTAGGTAAAGGCAAGGGGGGTTGCAGGACCCATGTGTCTACAACCTAGCTGGGACATAGATCTGTGATCACAATAATTAACATAGAACTTAGCAATTGAAATTCATTAGTCTTTAACTCTTATTCACGTCGCAGGTTAAAACCCTGATTACAAATTAGAGCAATAAAAATCTTATCTAACCAATAACACCTAGCATCAGATCAGATATAACATTCATTCATATATAAAGCATTAAGCATCCATGGATCTTATCTATCATGCATCAAGATCATTATACTAAGTAAGTAAATACATAAACAACATGAACAACATAGCACAAAACACATCGACACATGATATACATGGTTCACCCTAGTGTGGGGCTACATCCACCAACTCTTCTTCTCTTATTATTAGTCTCTTCCAATATTCTTACATGCACCAATCCACAACGCCAACTCCGCATAGGATGAGAGATATGTGCACACCTCGCTAGATCCTCCTTCCCTGATTTAGGACAAATCACAAAGTCTTACAAATTCTATACACAAAGCACTTACAAAATGCTTTCACTTAGCTCTGCAAGTCTTAACACATCTTCTTGCACATACCTAACATTAGCACTAAACCATTTTCCTAATAGGTCTACGATCACATAGATATTTGTTTCTTACATTGCCTAGATACTTATTTATACATTACAAAAAGGGCCTAAACATGGGTAAGACCCATGGGCTTACATCCCATACCCATTACATAAACCCTAAAATCCCAAAAAGCCCGCAAAAAGGGTGATATCCCATGATCTCTTCTTCGCCTGGGCGCTTCGTCTTCGACCAGCCTATCGAAGTCCCAAAAATGGTCAAACATGACCAGTGTTTCCTCCAAACCTAGTCAAGGGCCAACAATTAGAGAGGAGGCAAAGCTTAGGATAACCCTTAATATAGCATGCAGACAGTGATTGGCTACCACAGGCCTAGTACTAATACGTTAACCATGCGAATATTCCAATTAATATCTAAGATACAATATATCAGAAAGAAAAAATGTGCATGCGATAGACAATAGCAAGTAAAATAATTCACTCAACTCTAATCATCAATCACATAATAACACAATGATTTATTTTCATCATTAAAGAAAAGAACTGTAAAACATTGCGTCATATAAATTATCAATAGATTTAGTAGCTCTTACTCGTCACAACATTCAGTCATGAGATGAAATAAGAAATAGTTCTTCTCCACATCCAATCATGCATGCATTTAATGAAAACACAACTTGTCTATGCTCCTAAAAGGACTTATAAATTAAAGGCAGCTCCTAAATAGTTCTTAACAAAACAAAAAAAATGAGGGTCATAGCCGCAACCATCAACCCTTAACTAACCAATCGATGCCCTTATTTATAACATAAATATAACTAAAAATGACAACTAAAGTTCAGCTAAGTAAAACAAAATTCACCACACAGAATTCTCTTATGTCAGCTCTTATAAGAGTCATCTCAAGATATCACTTAAGAGGGTGAATTTTTGCGTACTCTGATCACTTGATGAATAGATCCTCATAGGTGTTGGCATATGGGAATATATGTTGTTCCATTGGGGCCTAGTGAATCTCTCTTTTCTCTACTGCATGTGCCTGATACTTGACTATAATGGCACTTAACTGTTGCAGCATAGCCCGAGCTTTGATTGGGTGTTCCATAAATTTTTGTACCTAACCTAGCGCCATGTCTGAAACCTTTGCTATTTATTTGGCCCATGATGAGTCTTGCTCGGTGTGCGAATCAACTATGTTGCACAAGTTGACAAATTCATCGGGTGTGCCAAACTTGCGGAGCCCAATGTCTTTCATCACCCGATTAATCTTGATCCCTTTTTTCTCGGACTTGGCCCATTTCTATTGGATTTCTTGGTGAGGTTCCCGAGCCATTTTTTCCCAATACTCGGTCAATTTCTTTATGCGATCAAGGTTGCTTTCTTTTAACACCTGAATGTCATTTTCTTCTGTATCTTGGCCCTATTGGACTGCACCGATGTAGTCAAATCTCTCCATGTCTTGTCATGCTTTCTCATACCATTGCTCCATATCTTTGCACGTTGCAAGTTCCATGAGGGTGTCTTCCTGGAGCTCGGATATCCTTGTAGTGAATAGGTTTCTCTCATCTATAAATCTATTGTAGGCCTCCTGAAATTCTCTCCTTAGGAACACCGTGGCCTATGTGGTGTCCTGATAGTATTTCACCAAGTGGCGTAAATGTTATAGTTCCTTCAGAGAAATGGCTAGCTCCTCTTCATCTCCTTTGGCTTTGTCCAAGATGGCATATATGATCTCCATCCCTGCATTGATGAGTTTAGATGTCTTAGCATTCTCTGTGTTAATCAGATGTTCCTCCGTAGTGATGAGCATGGAGTGATCTAAAGTGATCCTCCTCTTCTTTGTGTTTCTCTAGAAGATAACCTTTCTTTTCTAGTCATAAGCTATGGCATGTATGTCGGCTACTTCGTCCATGAGATCGGGGATTTTATGATCTACCCAAGTGAGTGTATTCCCCATAATCCTGATGGTATACACTTGTTCGAGACTGGATTCTTGAACTTCCTCATTGTGTTTTGAAGGCCCGATTTTTGTTTGTCGCTCATTAGGGAGTTCAGTACTGATTTAAATTGAGGCATCGGAGGTAGGATCGACACTTACTTGATCCTTGGCAGTCGAGATGCCAATTTCCTGTGGTGGATCCTCTTCCTTTTGTTCACCCAACCCTCGGTCATCCTTAGAGTTATCTTCTTGAGTCTCTGGTGCATTGGGCAGCTGAGTCTCTAAGAAAATTTTGATTTCTTGTTCTCTCTATGGAAGCCCCTAAGTTTGAGTGTTGGGAACTGGGGAAGATGTCTTCTCTAACCCCTTTTCCTCTTCGATATGTACGGGGGTCACAAGGGATACCTCTGGTCTCTCATCATCATCATAGATTTTGATCAGTCCGCTTAGGGGGTTTGGCATGCTTGTTCTCCCTAATGTTTTAGTTGTCTCTGGCTGGGTTGAAACACCCATCTGTGATTTGGCCAGTGGCATTGTGAATTCAAGTTCATCTAACCCAGTAATTTTATTAATGTCTATGAATTAAAGGCCATTTGGGTCTTCCTGGGTTGTGTCTAGATTATCGACAGGGGATCCTGTCATTTTTTAGAGATCTGGGTCATATCGAAACTGATAAATAATTTGTTGCGCTTGTTATAACATGAGAAATCCCGTTTCTTGCACATCCTGTGGCATAGGGAAACCTCTTTCTTGAATCAAGGTTGCTTGAGGGGATTCTACTGCTTCAGCCGCTATCATTTCTTCTTTGGCCCTGAGGGCCCATTGAGTAGATTGTTCTACGATCATTGTCTGTTCATCCAGGACCATGGCTTTGAACATGGTCATCTTAGGGTCATCCATCCTTGCCACCACTTTGTCACAGTCTTGGGAATTTTCGGTGAAGACCTCATCTTCAAATTTATCATGGGCATAAGGCCAGCAAGATGACACTTGTGAGGCATGATTCAAGACTAGACGCTTTGGGTCATGTTTGCGGAAATGACCAGTTTGGAATTGGAATTCCAATTGGCTCAATCCTTCTTTCTTAGCCTGAGCAATGTCTTTCAGCATGAAGAAGCCTACATGGAAACCATAAGGTATGAATGCCCTTTTCTTATTTTTGACCAAAGTGGCGTTGTAGCCTTGCAGGATGGTCTGGTAGCATATCTCCCCTACTACAAGTCGGTCGGGGACATGCACAGGTAAAATATGTGGTGCTCCAATGGCCCTGAAAACCCTGATGTAGGTATCGAACTCATCCAGATACCAGTGGCCAACCTTTTCTATCATCTTTTTGGCCACAGCCTATAGTCTCGGACACTCTTTCTTGAAAAGAATAAAATAAATGTGCGTGATGAATTCATCATAGATGAGGGAGTAGGATTTTTTGTACCTGTTCTGCCATAAGACATTGAAATATACATGGACCGGGAGCTTTGTGATGTGCCAACTTAGGTTCATGCTAGCAAATATGTTTCTAGCACACATAACATCCAATAGATTAGGGATGATTTTAAGGATGGAAATTTATTTTAAAATGTAGAAACCTTGGTGAATATTACTAATCCTTCATATGTCAACTATAAATGTTTGGCGATATTTTTTTTAAAATATTCAAATTTCTAAGTATTTTATATAGTTTTTATAAAATTTTGGTGATTTTTAAGGTAAAATAATTTTATCCTATAGAATTTAGACGAATCATTTTTAAAATAACGAATATCGTTTTTGGAAAAACCATGGAAAATTAGCCAACGAGCGAAATTTAGCCCCTAAAATCATACCTGCAGTAGATACGAAGCCATGTAGAAGGCTGGAGTCTCTCCTTCTTTCATTGTTTGGGCCTATTGTATGCAGATTCTCACCTTCTTTGAAAGTGCCCTAGTTCAAACCACTCCCGGAGATGGCCACTATGTAAGCTAGAGCCATCCATTTTTCCGCAAAATCTAGAGCAGTCCTTGTCCCCATATAATCGGAAGATAAGAGCCATTAGGTAGATGTAGGGATCCCTTAAGTTGGTCATATGGTACTAGTCAGAGCTCTAGTTGGTGTACTTTTTATCCTCTCCACTATTAGGCCATCAGTCGGCTAGTGTCATGGCACTTGTAGAATTTTACAACTAAATGTGTTCAGTCGCTCCTCGAGATCTCGGAGCTTGTAATATTTATGGACCTCCACCGAAAGGAACACCCCGACACACTAGCCATGGTCGTCATTAATCAAACATTTTTGTGTGTCTATGTGGTCAATGAGCCACTTCAAGAGTTCTATGCAGGAGAACATTGGATTCCCTCTTGCTACCATGTGTAGGTACAATCTTCAGATATTCGGAAAAACTTCATCGTCAAACGCTCTCATATATGGGTCACTGTGTTCGATATTAGCTGAAGAGTTCCCCTAATAAGGATTCAGCTAATTGGACGAATTAGCTAAATCGATATTAGATGAAGAGTTCCCCCCAATGTGGGAGTACCACCTTGGTCTCGATGCTTTCCTCTGTGTCTCCAAATGATGGAGGTTGAGTAAAGACCTTATTTATATATGTTTTAATGACTGGTTCCGGTCTTGGAGAAAATTCCAATTGTTTTGCGCCCCTCGGGGAATATCTTTCTCCTACCTCTAGTTCTTTTAGCTTGGGTTCCCTTGACGATCGCCTGATGATTGTCTTACTTGGAGGCATTGTCCTTGTAATAAGAATAAATCGTTTAGAGATGGCATACAAAGAAACACGGGATAATATATATATAATGCGTAAGAATGAAAAATCCACATACTGGTACAGACCTGTAAGGCTTGCTAAACCTGGTTATTTGTTACTCACATGATCTTTATAGTTTTCGAATCGCTTGTTTCGCTTTTCTGGATGCTCTGAAATTCCTTTGTGC
>SNQJ01S0018119.1:60660-72731 GCA_010110895.2 Picea sitchensis | reverse complement strand
GGAGAAACTATTTGGTTCCCAAGGAGTTTGTTTTGTACAATGATAATCATGCTTTACAATTCATGACTCAACAGGAGAAGTTGGACCAAAAACATTCTAAATGGGTTGAATACATGAAATTTTTTACTTTTGTGACTAATCATATTTATGGAACCACTAACAAAGTTGTTGATGCTTTGAGCAAGAATTGTTTGCTTATCCAGGAATTCAGATTCAAGACTTTGGGTTTTGATAAACTCAAATAAATGTACAGGGATGACCCTGATTTTAAGGAGGCATATGAGGCATCTAAGAATCCAATTCTCAAGGACAGAAGCCAATGGACCGAGTATATGATCCAGGATGGATTATTATTCAGGGGAAATCAACTATGTATTCCAAAATTCTTCATGAGGGAGAATCTGCTGAAGGAAAAACACAGTGGAGGATTGGCCGGACATTTCGGTCATTATAAGACGTTCTCAAAGTTGAATAGCTCATATTTTTGGCCAGGGATGAGGACATATGTTAATAAATTTGTGGAAATATGTAGAATTTATCATTACACAAAAAGGAAAAGGTAAAACACGGGGTTATACCAACCACTACCCAGACCTGAGAGGCCATGGGATGCAGTGAGCATGGATTTCATATTGGGACTGCCAAGGACAAAAAGAGGATATGATTCAATATTTGTGGTGGTAGACAGATTTTCAAAGATGGCACATTTCATACCATGCCAAAAAACTAGTGACTCAACTCATATTGTGAACTTGTTTTTCAAAGAAGTCGTCAAACTTCACGACTTTCCAAGGAGTATCATTTCTGATCGAGATACCAAGTTTGTAGGACATTTCTAGAGGACCTTATGGAAGAAGCTCGGGACAAGCTTGTCTTTTAGCTCAATGTATCATTCTCAGACGGATGGTCAGAAAGAAGTTGTGAATAGAAGCTTGGGAGATTTACTGAGAAGCTTAGTGACTAAACACCACAGTCAGTGGGATCACATTCTACCACAGGTGGAATTTTCTTATAATGATTCACTCAATAGAATGACAGGGCAGAGTCCATTCCAAATTGTATATGGAATGCAACCAAGGGGAGTTTTTGAATTGAAAGATTCAGAACAAGCCGAAGTCAGAAGTGTTATTGCATAGGACTTTGCAGAAGCAATGAAGGATCTTCACAGCTGAGTTAAGGAGTGATTGCAGAGTTTAAGTCAAGAATACAAGCGGAGAGCAAATCAACACAGGCAAGAGCTTCAATTTGAAGTTGGTGATTTGATTCTTGCACATATGAGGAAAGAGAGGTTCCCAAGGGGAACATATAATAAACTGGAGATGAAAAAGATTGGACCGTGCAAAGTCATGAAGAAATTTGGGGCAAATGCATATGAGATTGAATTGCCTGATGGGATCAGAATATCACCGATATTCAACATTGTGGATTTGTACCCTTATAGAGTTGAAGAAGAAGGAGCAGAGGAAGAACAAAAAGAGGTTCAATGGACAAAAAAAGTGCCTATAGTTAAAAAGCCACAGATGGAAAGCATAATTGACAAGAGGGTTAGCAAAAAGACCACGAGAAAAGAGTATTTTGAATACTTGGTCAAATGGAAGGGACATCAAGTTGAAGATGCTAGTTGGGAGGATGAAGCAGAAATTCATAGGCATGGACATACCATGCAAGATCTCATGAACAAGAGTTCATGAAAATTTTTCAAGAAAGGGAGTATGATGCAGGAGCATCATAAGCTGCCAAGCAAGAATAAAGGTAGAAGACAACCGTAAAAGTGCCAACACACGTTTTGAGATATTTTGAAAGTTTATGAAGCAGATATTAATGTAATAGCTAGGAGGCGTACTTGCATTTATAGATAGATATCGTAATGATATCTTGAATGATTTTCTCTCATCTGTCAGATGTAATGGCATTCAATTCATTTTAATGGAAGTAGGTAGATTTGATTTTAATAGATTAGACAGGTTAGAAGCAGAGGAGGGAAAATGAATATAGACACCCTCATCTTTGTATTGTATCATTAGCACATAACAGAAGAGATATTTTTCATAAGCTATAGAGATGTAGTAGAGAGCTATAAAGAAGAACCCATGTACAGGAGCGTTTGAGTTAATATATGAAGCTTTGACTCAGATTTCATGGTGTTATGATGCTTACTGTTTACATTTGTTGAATGGTATGCTTACTATTGTTTTATTCTCTCTGTTATGTAGTTTTTATGATGTTATGTTTTGTTTGTATGATTTCATGTTGAATGTATGAAGTTTGAGAGAGAAAGAGAATGAGTTTCAATTGTTTCTCTTCCTGAGAGAATTCCTGCAAGGAGTGCAGTGAAACATCCGCACGGTGTGTGTTGATAAGGATTTTGAGTTTTATCTCAGAAAGCTCAGGAGGGATACCATTGTTCTCATAACCAGTAGAAGTGCAAGTGAAGCACAGAGCCGTGCAAGGTGTGTGTAGGTACGTCGAAGCCTTAGAAGTCGTCAACTTAGGTGAAGGTTGAAGGATAGTTGTTGCAAGGAGTGCACAGAGTCAAAGAATCAAATAACCAGGAGTTATTTGAAAGATTTTTGCAAGGAGTGCATGCAAGAGTCCTTTGGAGACTTGAATTTGCCAGAGAAGGCTCATGAGGGTTAGTACCTTGGATGTTTTCAAAGGGAGATAGAGAAAAATCATCACACAGAAGTTAAGTTCCAGTGGAAGAACACCTGTTTGTTTCGCAGAGATTCTTGAGGAGTGAATCAGGCGGTCAAAATTCTCCATGGAGAACTCACAAATTTGCGAGAACCATAGGATCCAAAGGAGTTGCAAGGTGGTTAGGTGTTGGATGAACCCATCACTTTGGTGCCAAGAAATCAACGTGGGTCATTGATCGTGGTCAATTGAGCCGTTAAGATCATTTCGACATTTCAAGGTTTGTAGGTTCGAAGTGCAGGCCAAAACCTTTGGCCACTCACTCCCCCGAATCGTGAAGAGGATTATCAAGAGGGTAATCAAATGACGAGAACACTTTCCTAGAGGAGTGTCAAAGAATCGAGAGCCATCGAATCATGCAAAGGAGTAGGGAAGTTAAAGCGAGCGTTTTTTCAATTATAAGCTTACGAGAGATAGGGGCCATTGGATCCAATTCAACGAGAGCCATCGAACCTCTCATAAATTCCCATTTCATGAATTTAGGTATTGTGGTGACAAGCGATTTGGGTTCGAGAGTTTTCAAACTCCCGGTACCCAAAATCCCGAAGGAACCCAGGTCGTCAGATCGAAAGAAGGATTAGAGGCGTTGATCCCGTTGGAGGTGCCATTTCAGAGTTTGGGGTTTTGAAGTGGGAGACAAACGGTTGTTGGAGGTTCGTTCAATTCCAAAAAGCCGAAAATCTCGAGTGGACAGGTGGCAAGAATCCTCGTCGAAGGCAGAGTACAATGGAGAAGATAGGTGGTGTATACTTGTCAACAGGTGGAGTCAATATTCGTTGATTGTTTCGGGGTTTTGGAGGTTGGAGAACCGGGAGCCTTTCATCTGGATTCGCAAAGTCACGAAGTTCAAAACTCTGAATTGGAAAAAACTCCCGATCACATTTGAAGTGAGCCAGCCTTCATTGAATTTTTCGAGGTTCGGTGTTTCGGCATTTCTGAGTGCAAGGAGTTGGGATCCTTTACATCGGATATCCCAAAGTCACGAAACATGACACAACTTTAGAGGAGGAAGCGGCCAAGGATTTTGGCATTTTGGCATTTCAGGTTTCAGAGGGTTGAAGAGCCAGAAACTAGACAATAGTATTTGCGAAGTCATGAAACTCGAAGTCCCATTTTGGCAAAGGTCGCGAACACATTATTCTGGTCAAGTGGTCAGAGTTATCACCTAGTGTTCGCTCATGTAGGCATAACTTATAAAGACCTGTGGATACACTGTCGTGTGTGTGGTATTCCCTGTGGGGGAATTGAAGAGTCAATCAGACTCAGGGGAAGATTTAGAACGATTATGAGCGGATCTTGGCCCGAGGGTCAGGGGTCTGCATCATATTTCAGTGTGAATCTGTGCATTTATAGATGTATTTGGCTATTTACGTTTTATATATATATGCTTCCGCAAGAGTTCTGTGTGTATATATTTTAATTGCATGCAGTTCAAAAATTTTAGGTGGCATAGCTCAGTTGGATACTAGGTATGTTACAGTATGTTCCACAGAGAGAACATAAATCATTCTCTGGTGTAGCGTGGCCCAACATGGATGGTAGGGGACATTACAAAATATATCAAAACTCATACCATTATCCATCAAACAAACTTGGGTCCATTACCCAAACCTTTGTGCTACCGGAATTTTCTACCAGAATTTCTTCAAGGGTTGACATCAATGACAACCAACCCAATTAGTCAACAATTATACCTTTTATCCCATGTCTGGTAATGATCTCCTCAAGATTTGTATTTCCAAAAACTGCAAGTCTCCTCCGAAGGCTAACTTGCATCCAAAACTAGGAAAAAAAGGACTACAAGTATGTTATTTATGTTCATGAGTTAGGGTTAGATATCAAATGCTATGTATAAATAAAATAAAATACACAAAACATCATCATTTGGGATAGGGAAAAGATATTCTTTTATTCATCAAACAAAGACTGAAACTTACAATCTGTGTCGGCCACCGTTCTATGAAACTAGTCTGGGATCCTCTTTACAATGCTCAAAGTGCACCTTCAATAGGCCTCTTATGTCAATATTCTAATCACCTCAAGGGAAGGGAATGGATTTAATGGAAGAAGAAGGGGCTAAAGAGGGAATGCTGAGGCAGTAACTCACAAAAGGAAACAATTGCTTCGGCAAGGAAGGGAAGTGAAATTGGTTAGAGTTTCACTGTTCTTATTCTTAGATATGAAATGAGGCCCCAACAACTCATTTTATATGAAAAAAGGATGGTTATTTGGTTGGTTGATGGGCTATATCAAGTGAAGTCTGGTTGGGAAACCTCCAATAGCCCCTGAATTTAAACAAATTCCGTACACCTTTCTAATTTTTTCAACTTTTGCAAGCATACGCGGGTTGTTTAGTGTGTAGAAAATGTATGTATGAAAACAATTGGTGCATTTGACAACCCAAATCTAACCACTGTAAACTCATAATGACCATACCTTTTTCTGAAGGAAATCTTCTTCCCTAATTCTCACTTGGTGATATCCAGATCAGAGATCAATCTTTGAAAATAATTGTGTGCCCCATAGTTGATCAAAGAGGTCATCTATCCTTGGCAAAGGATACTTGTTCTTTATTGTTACCTTGTTCAACTTCCTGAAATCGATACAAAGTTTCAATGTACCATCCTTCTTATTCAAAAACAATACTGGGGCTCCCCAAGGCGATTCACTTGGGCATATATACCCCTTCTTCAAAATATCTTCAATTTTCATCTACAACTCGTTCAATTCTGGCGTACTCATTCTATAAGGAGTATTGGATACGAGTGTTACTCTTGAAACCAGATTTATAGAGAAATCAATATCTTTTTTTAGAGAAAATATCAGTATCACTTTAAATACATCCTTAAACTCTTTTAGTATTGTGCAGTCTTCAATACTTGGCACTCTATCCTTAGGTTCCTCTTCCATGTGCACAACAAATACTTGACATCTGTCCTTGCAGTTTTTCTTCAATTGTAAGAATGAAACTTCTCTAATAGTTATAGCCTTTGTAATTCCTTGAATTGATATTAAGTTTCCTTCCTCATCCAAACAAGTGAATGTCTTGTAATAGTCTAGGACAACATGGTTCTCATCCAACCAATACATACCAATGAGACAATCATATGAACCCAAAGGTATAATATTCAAATCACCCTTTGTGCACGGTCCATTAATATCCATTCGACATGCCTTGACCATCTCATTAATTATCCTTTTTGATCCTATAACTAACTACACCAGCCAAGGTTTTCCAAGATTCCATCTCAACAATTGAAAGCTTTCCACCATCTTAGGATCTAGATACTATGAATAGCTCTTAAGTTAATTAAAATAGAAATGGGTTGGTCTTAATCATACCTTCCATGTCGATAATGTGTGACTGAAAGTCAACTTGCTTGTTATCCAAGGTTGCGTAAATCCTTGGCACATTTCTTCCCATGTACTCAAGAGTCACAACTTGTTGTACATTGTATACAATCCTCACTTTATCAACTCTTTGAGGAAATCACTATGCATATGATTTCTCCCACAACTCCAACATTGAATAGATTTTTTGAATGGATTTTTCTCCATTTTCTTCAACATTATGGGCTCCTGGAGAGTTTGTTGTCCTTATGTTGTATTTGTGAAAAATGGTGTCTTAGCCCCATTCTTCCTTTGTTCCATCTTTCTCTTCATCTTATCTTCCCAAGCCTTTTGGAAATTTGATCTTACCCTCGCTTCTCATAAAGACACTTAGCACGCCTTATATTTTCCTCCAATGTCTTAGTATCATCATACTGTATCTTGTCAGAGATAAATGATGGAAACCCACTCTAGTACCTCTAAATTTTAACTTGCTTATCCTTGGTGAATGCGACATATTTCAGCATCTCTAAGAATCTTCTTTCATACTTATCTATTGTCATACTCCCAAGCTTGAGTTCAAAGAACTCCTTCATTTTCTTGTCATAGTACCATTTGGTTAATTATTACTTTTGGAAATACTTCTTAAACTCCCTCCAAGTAACTTCCTTCTCATTAATGTGTTGCACTTGCACAAACTGAATCCACCACATTGATGTCTTTCCTTTTAGCTGATAAATAGTGATTCTCCCTTGTACTTGCACATAATAATTATGCAGTTGGAAGTACTTAATCATACCCAACAACTAGGTCTTTTCATCTTCATCCTTATTGTTCTCACTGTCAAAGGTAGGAGGCTTGATCTTATTCATTTCTACCTATAGTTCATCCACCCAGTCCTTCTCTTATGCTTTTTGATAGGAGATGGACTCAAACTACTGTGCACTTTATTAAAACAGTGCTTTGTCAAGTGAGTTCGATGATTCCTACCAACACTTCTTGCTTCCCTTATTTTCTCATCATGATACCTACGAATTCTTGACCTGCTCATCTCTATCTCCTTTTCCATTTTCTTTTCTATTTTTTTTCACGCTCTGCATCAATTTGACATTGAAGTCATCTTGTTGCTCCTTGCCTCTCACAAAACTTTCATTATTAGATTTATAGCTTTGGACATATTTTTGCAATACCTTTATGGTTTCTACCAAGTTCATGCATTCCTCCTTGGACTCTATACCATCAGCACCCAACCCGACATACAAATACTCGAATTCATCATCATGTTTATAATATCTATGTGCATATTTCATGATTTTGACCTTCCACAATGATTTTGTCCTGCTCTAATCATTAATAATTCTACAAAATGTGAAGACAACAAGATTTGTTAGAGGAATTCATGAAACAACTTCTTGAAACTGTGCACCATTTTGTTAGAAGCCTTCCTTTTTAATCCCATGCCTGCATTGGTATTCAACACATGGCAATGTGTGATGTCAATTTTCAATGTGTACACCTCATAAAATTAATGTGTATGCACCACCAATTTATTCTTCGCAGACCCAAACCTTTAGTGCGCACAACCATGCACCATTGTTTACTGTGCAGTTCTAGTGTCACACTCCACAATATTATAAATTTAGCATGCACGTTTGCGCATTCTTACTTAATGTGCACCATGGCCACACTAGAATTCCAAATTTGCCCACTTACTAGTCTGACTTTTGTCTTAAGTAGAACTTATCTCATGTGTGATCAATGTTGAAAATAGATATTTGATGCTTCTTGTTGACCTCTCTCCCATACAAGTCCAATGTTGAACCAACAACTCTGTTACGAGAATGTAACATCTCCAACCACTTAGTTTGGGCCATGTTGCTACAAAATGCTCTGATATTTCTTTAAATCAACCAATTTGTAACATTCCCAACATATTATTGAGCAATGATACTCCAAAAATCCACTACGCAGATACTATACTAAACTCTAGTTTGCACAATATCACTTGACGTAATGCGCTCAAGCTCAAACTTAGATACGCCACACTAAATCACTCATTTTAACAAAACTTTACGCAATGAAATAGCTCAAACAACTTTGTGCACTAGTATATTGAACACACAACACAATTGTGCGCACAACCACCTTGGTGTCACACACCAATTTTTCTTTCCCTATATGCGGGGTCTAATTCCCTAAATGCACACATGAATTCTCGGCTCTTGTGCATACATGCTACTTTCCTATGCCCTCAACCATTCAATCCTTGCCTCGAAGACTCATGACCAATTTCAAAGGATAACTTAACAGGAAAGAATATCAATAACTGTCCTACTTATGCATGACTACAATAGTGAATGTCAGCACCACACTCACATACACAAGCAACATTAAACATAATAACAACAGTTACTTATATGTGACAACATACAAGAATTAACCCATGTCAAACATAGGCAAATATGAACATAGTAAACAAGACAACACATAAAAAAAACTTATATTTTATGGAAGTCACCAACTGTGCGCAAAACTTAGACATTCCTCCCAGCCATAAACTCTATTGCTCATAAGCTTTGAGAAACGGGTCACCCCCAAGTTGGGGCTTAACTCCACCAGGGAAAAAGGGGTTCCTAGTGACATGGTAGGGTCTGATTCTCAATAGAATCGCTTAGTCCAAGGTTCTTCCTGCTAGAACTAGCCTACAATCCCTCATTCCCCATGCACCTATGACACCCAACACCCAAGGACGTGTGCCCCTTCTTTGCTCAATGGTCCTTCGACTATCCCACCTCCCTTCTAGGGTTACCAGCAATAGGATGGACATGAAGTCTTGAGAACTACAACTAATGCACAACACACCAGGGAATAATTCTGAACAAAACTCTCACCTAGAGAGTATGCTCACAGGCCTGCCGAAAACACCGAAATATTTATATCCACTACGCTCACTTAGGGGTTTCGGAGGTCTAGATTTCACAACTAGAGAGTACAAGGGACTAAACCTTGGGTGTCTTGAGTGCCGAAACGTCGAAACACCAACTCAACACATGCTAAACGATTTCGGGGTTTCTCAAGTCGGGGTTTCACAACTGGCGAGTACAAGGGACTGACCCTTGGGTATCCCGAGTGCCGAAACACCAAAACACCCACTCAACACACGCTAAACTATTTCGGGGTTTCGCAAGTTGAGGTTTCGCAACTGACGAGTACAAGGGACTGAACCTTGGGTATCCTGAGTGTCAAAATGTCGAAACACCAACTCAACACACGCTAAACTATTTCGGGGTTTCGCAAGTCAGGGTTTCACAACTAGCGAGTACAACGGACTGACCCTTGGGTATCCCGAGTGCTGAAATGCCAAAACACCAACTCAACACACACTAAACTATTTCGGGGTTTCGCAAGTTGGGGTTTTGCAATTGGTGAGTACGAGGGACTAACCCTTGGGTATCCCGAGTGTTGAAACGCCGAAACACCAACTCAGCACACACTAAACTATTTTAGGGTTTCGCAAGTCGGGGTTTTGAAACTGGCAAGTACAAGGGACTGACCCTTGGGTATCCCGAGTGCCGAAACACTGAAACACCAACTCAACACACACTAAACTATTTCGGGGTTTCACAACTGGCGAGTACAAGGGACTGACCCTTGGGTATCCCGAGTGTCGAAACGCTGAAACACCAACTCAAAGAGACCCACTCTCTCTCGTGCAAGGTTTTCCAAACTTAGGCCATAAAATCATTTAACGGTTTCTAGGGTAATTATCACCAAGCTTGGTGTCCTAACTGAACCATCCATCTGTGGAGGACATGTGTCACGAGATCCTCACCTTTCAGGGATTCGAACATCGAAAAGGTGAACAGGGAAGTCTTTCGACTTTGTAACATTCAAAGTCTCGACGTGATCAGGGTCGTCCATCTGAGGAGGGCACATGGCAGTGATCAAGGGATCCGTGAAGTCCCGAGAAGGACCAAGATCAAAATCTTGTGAACTCGTGGTTCGCAAGAATAGAGCTCCAGAGTTGGGTGCTCCAACTCACGAAGTCTTGAAGTGCGAGGGGCGAAGACAGTCATTGGATCCAGGGTGCGGTTAGACCGTTGGATGAGGAAACCTGCAGAGATATCACGTATCGAGGTTTGGAGGTTGGAAGGACCTCCTTAAATTACTGAGCTATGAACTCTGTGGAAGGGGTAAGGTAAGCTCGTATGTACTAAAACAATAGTCCTTTCAAAGGACTCACTCCGGCTCTGGAATGTGAAAGAACTTTCTCGAAGAAGGGTCTTCGGAAGGATGAACCAGGACATAACACGAATCAAGTTAGATAGGTCAATCCTTAGGAGAATGGATTCGTGTCCCAAACTCATACATTCTACACATTAACCGATTGGTAGTTACGTCAGTATAAACATGCATCCATTATATCCAAACAAACACCAGGCAAACACTTCTATCCAGAAACTATTTACGAGTGCATAAACCATGAGCATGCATTCCAGGATATTCAATTCAGGGTGCAGTTATAAACACTTATCAGAAAAACACCAGGTGTGACGCAACTGCTGAGAGAGGTGCTTGTTTCCACCCAACTGTAGGCTCAGCGACTCCAAATGGATTTACCACTAGCCACCCCCCGAGCTTGACCACGATGTTGAGGTTCAAATTTCTACTTTCGGCTCAATGTAGGTCAAGGATGAAGGATACTCTCACTCTCCTCTATTCAGGACCTTTTCTATTTCTTCAGAGTTTCTTCCCAGTCTTTCCTTCCATGATCCTTCTTCACCTCTACTCTCTCTTCCCTCTCTCCATGCTTCTTTTATTGCCTTCTTTTACAAGGTAGCATGTGGCGCGCATTTCCCCATTCTGGTCAGGTCTGAGGGATTATATGGATGGGCGGTTCACCCCCATTCCTCATTAACTCATGAGGCGCCTCCCCACCTACCATCAGGGTGAGTAATTCATTCTAGGGCCAGAGAGTAGCTTTGGTCTTTGAGCCATTAAAGACCAATATAATATTGGTTCGGTGGAAGTTAACGCCACCATTCCAGGTGCCTTCCACCACATTTCATTAGCCATCGTGGTCTCTTTCATCACATCCCCCTCCCAGCAGTCATACAACACACATTCATAACATTATTTACATTCATCGACCTTTTATACAAAGGCCCGTCAAATCACACATTCACATCTTTGAGTTTTCTATAGTTCTTGGCCAATATAATTATTTTTATAGACTGGGGGAAATAGGGTGTTACACATAGCTCAGTTGGATACTGGGTATGTTACAGTATGTTCCACAGAGAGAACATAAAGCATTATCTGGCGTAGCGTGGGCCAACATGGATGGTCGGGGATGTTACAAAATATATCAAAATTCATACCATTATCCATCAAACAAACTTGGGTCCATTACCCAAACCTTTGTGCTACCGAAATTTGCTACCAAAATTTCTTTAAGGGTTGACATCAATGACAACCAACCCAATTATTCAACAATTGTACCTTTTATCCCACGTCTGGTGATGATCTCCTCAAGATTTGTAGTTCCAAAATCTACAAGTCTCCTCCGAAGGCTAATCTGCGTCCAAAACTAGGAAAAAAAGGACTACAAGTATCTTATTTATATTCATGAGTTAGGGTTAGATATCAAATGCTATGTATAAATCAAATACAATACACAAAGCATCATCATTTGGGACAAGGAAAAGAGATTCTTTTATTCATCAAACAAAGACTGAAACTTACAATCTGTGTCAGCCACCGTTCTGTGAACCTAGTCTGGGCTCCTCTTTACAATGCTCCAAGTGCACCTTCAATAGGCCTCTTCTATCAATCTTCTGATCACCTCAAGGGAAGGGAATGGATTGAATGGAAGAAGAAGGGGCTGAAGAGGGAATGCTAAGGCAGTGACTCACAAAAGGAAACAATTGCTTGGGCAAGGAAGGGAAGTGAAATTGGTCAGAGTTTCATTGTTCTTATTCTTAGATATGAAATGAGGCCCCAACACCTTTTATATGACAAAAGGATGGTTATTTGGTTGGCTAACA